>KN050110.1:0-51195 GCA_000743315.1 Lignosus rhinocerotis TM02
GCACCAAGTTCTGCTACGGAGAGCCCCCAAACAGCCTGAACTGGGGGTCCTTCGAGGTGAGATATCGCTAGCGTCCCCGCAGGAGTACAGGCCACGGGTGCACGAAGTTGTGCATGCCAGTGCTGGGTGTCACTGTGAGCTGCAGGATTTGCTTGTATATATCTTCGGAAGACATCGGAGGTGTCCATCAGCTGATGAAGTCATCAGTATGTATGAGGACAGTATATAGACTGACAGTAGACGACGAAGTCCTCCGGTCGTGCAGACCATGAGGCCTGAGGATGTCTGCAGAGTCACGACTGTCAGCAGACCAGTTTAATGCACACTGACATAGTAACTCAGACCGCCTTTCGAAATGTACATAGGATGTTCACACATCGCAAAGATATAATGAAGTGCTTGGCGCGATTCTGGTCGTCGTTGGACAGGGTCAAGGTGGTCTGGATTGTGCAAGAATCTAGAGCGGTATATGTGACGATGATCCTTACAGTGTTGGCGACCCAACTGGTCGTTGATCAAACGTTTCGAAGTCTGCTCACCTTGTGTCAAACAGCTCACACACCTGTCCAGCTCCTTTGCTGTCAGATTCTATCAAGGTCAGTGTGAACTTGACCTTCGAGTATATTCATACAGAATGGTTACATAGTGAATGCCTAAATCCAATGCTCTATATCTCACGCTGTCCTCACGATGAGCCAACTGCAGAAGGAGCCAGCGTCGTACATCTCTGAGCGTCGAACTTACTCGGCCTCTGCCTTCTGCGCATAACAGAGATTGACTGTTCTAGTTCTTTTGCGTCTTCCGAGACTCTGTTGTTTGCGGTTTGTAAGGGTGCACAAAACCCAGGACTTTCCCAGTGAGCAAAGACGTCTTCGATCGTTTAGGTAGAGGGAGCGGAGTGGCAACTTCGAGCGCCCGGGGATAATCTGAGCCAGGCGGACCTTGAGGGAAGTTGCCACAGTTTGATCGCGGGATGGCGGTAGTCGTTTGAGCAGCCTGAGGCTGAGGAGTAGGAGGAGCCTGAAGGGAAGTTTCGGCGAGACGCAAAGACGCTGAATTGCTCTTGTCATGTGACGATAAGTGCGTGGGTGGGGTAGTACTACTACTAGTCCCAACATGATGCTTGCTTTGCGGCTGTGAGCGCGCGTCGAGGGTGTTCCCAACACGCTTGGTTTGACTCCGAGTCTGACTGGGGATAATGTGAGCTTGCTGTGAGCTCGCCGTAGAGGTGATCCCATTACGACTCGACTTGTCGAATTCCTGCTGGGTTTCTACCCAATGCTTGGTTCGCGCTCGACGCTCACCAACATCGTCTGATGATGACTGCATTGTGACGGCGTGTACTACTATGTAGTAGGTGTGCCCTCAAGCGTATGTAGGATGTTTGACATTGACACTCACAGAGTCACAGTGGCGCGCGAGGTGTGGCACGTGTTGCGCGATCGTATGCAGAGTTTGGATTTGAAGAGCTTTAGGTGGTCTTTGGGAACGCGTTCTATGTGCTTGTTATATATGTAGCCTACTACCGATTGTGTCCAGTCGTAGTAGAACGAGCATATGTCTTGAGATGGATTGTTGACTTCACGACTTATTGTTCTTAACTGACGAGGAACAACACTGGGCGACAATAGCCATTGGCCACATCCAATTCTCTATTGATAGCTTCCTCAAGTGCCCCCAGACTTCATCGCAGCGGCACTGCCGAGTACTGAAGTACTGGAATCTCATAGCCTGTTACAAGTTGGACTTGCAATATGACTCCTGGTGCCGTCTTTTCTTCGTCGTGCGCTGCTCGCAGCTTCTCGAGGTGGTATGACTTGGAAACTCATGTAGATCTGCAACATAATACACACAAACTCGTCCGACGTAAGATCCTGTGCAAATCTAGACTGTCTGCACCTGCTCGAAAGATCCCAGAAACACTCGGTCAGGAACCTGACCAAATCCATATCGGCTCAATCTTCCATTATTGTGCGCTCTTCCAATTCACTTTAAGCACCTGAACAATTCCTCTGCGCTGATCAATCATGTCTTCAGAAGCTAAAACACTAATTGTTGTGCTCGGTGCCGGTGTCATCGGCCTGTCCGCCGCACATGTGCTATCCGAGAACCCGCGGTATAAGGTCAAGGTGGTCGCGCGCGACCTGCCCGAGGATCTCGACTCCCAGGCGTTCGCATCTCCATGGGCGGTGAGTTCTTCCTGCGTCTCATAAGCTCATGAACGCTTCCATGTTAGAGAATTCGGCCTATGCATTGCGAGCAGAGTTTGAGAGTGTGGTGCACTGCCCGTCAGGATGTGTCGCGTCGTATAAGGAGAAGCATACTGATTCACCGATGTGACCGTCTGTATTCCTGTCCAGGGCGCGAATTGGTCCCCGATGGGCGATGGCAACCCCCGCCAGTACAGATGGGAGAAAAAGACCTAGTAACTCATCTCAATGGGGTTTAAACGGCAGTAAGGATGCTGACGATCCAAATGAAGTGATAGATTTTGGAACATGATACCCTCCGGACTCGCCATTGTGAGTATCCTCCACCTTCAGTTTCCTCGAAATGAAGCCCGTTCGCCACACAGTAACCTTTTGCGCTACAGCCCTCTCAGTCAAAGGTCTTCTACAAAGAAGGAACGAATCTCGAACGTCTATGGTACAGAGACCTCGTTCGCGAGGTACGTCTCCATACGTGATGAAAGCCCACCGTACTCCGTCCGCTCATCTAAGCCTACTTACGACATTGCGCTCAGTTCCGAATCCTACGGCCGGACGAAGTCCCGCCAAGCCAAAACTGCGGCGTGGGCTTCAAAACGGTCTCCGTCTGCCCGACGCACTACCTTCCCTGGCTGAAGAAAGAGCTAGAAGCACGTGGCGTCGAGTTCGTGCGCAGGATGGTCGTCTCGTACGGAGAGGCCGCTGCGCATGCCGGCCCCGGTGGCGTCCTGATCAACGCGACAGCCTTGGGTCAGTCCTGTCTGCAACGATAAGCCGTTGACTCTGACATTCGCCGTCTGTTGCTTGGGGAACCCCTCTTGTGAAAATGCAGGCGCGAGGTCTTTGGTCGGACTCGAGGACAAGGATGTCTACCCGATCCGGGGGCAGACGATCGTGATTGACAACCCCAAAGTCAACGAATTCATGTCTCTCGAGCTAGGTGAGCGGCAGCACCCTTCTAGTGCCAATCTGCTTACCACATGGTGATTCACTACGCCACTCACCTCTTATCACTACTCAACTTTCGCCTCCAACGTTCACCCTCATCCGGAAAACTTGTAATCACTACTCAACTTTCACCTCCAACGTGCACCCTCATCCGGAAAACTTGTGCTAATCGCCTAATCTCGCGGTCCCTCTCTTCCCGGGAGAAAAGGCACCGAAGGAGACGGCCAAGCGACGTACATCATCCCCCGCCCCTGGCCGAACGCGAGCGGGTTCACGACCATCCTCGGTGGCAAGTACCAAGAGCACAACTGGGACACGTCCTTCTCCGCTGCCGACGCGCGCAGCATCCTCGCCCGCTGCCGTCGAGGCCGAGTGGGTCGACGTCCCGCACACGAGCGAGTGGCTCTCGGACGAGCGGCACGCGGAGGCCGCGGAGGCCGCGAAGGGCACGGTGTTGGTGGTGCATGCGTATGGGTTCGGGTAGGCTTTGTTGTTGTCAAGCGATCGCGCGGGAGACAGGCTTACCCTTGGCTTCTTCGTGTCTAGTGGTGCTGGATATCAAACGTCTTGGGGAGTTGCAGAAGAGGTTGGCTCCTTGGTCGAGTCCCACCTCAACTCTGTTTCACATCACAAGGAGTAGGTGTAGGGTAAGCGGGCCTTTCAGCCTGTTTGGAGCAGACCTCTCTCATAACACTTGTCAACCATTGAGATGTACGAAATCATAAGATGTCATTAACGAGGGACGTAAACGAATGTACGTATGCGAGAGATAACACGTCGAAGCGAGGTGAGAGATGAGGGAGGCAACGAGAGGAGACAAGACAAGTAATAAACATACGAATGTAAGAGATGAGGGAGGTAACGAGAGGAGACAGGACAAGTAATAAACATACGAATGCGTAGTAGTACATATGGATGTACGATAGCGCCGATGAGATGCATGCCATGATTTAGGAGTTATATAAAAGCCTGCCAATAGTCAATAGTAACAACCTGTTATCGCATGCCAGGTGGGTCGAACACAGGTTGTCTTGTCGCGAACGCGCGCGGCTGCGTAGGAGCGGACTTGATCTTCCCAAGCCACCCCTTCTTCGCGGTCTTTGCTGGCTCGTGCCGGGCGGATGATCGAGGGCTGTTCGTCACGTCCGAGATGGTGGGTAGCGGGGCGGCCATGTGCACCCCAGTGGTTGCGCGTCGGGGAGAGGCGGACCCAGCACGACTGCTGGTGTGTCGGTTGGGCGTGAAGCCTGTTCGCATAGACTGCAGCGCCTTCCGGAGGCGCGGCGTGGTGGGTTGCGCGGGGATGTTGGTCTCCGTAGTGTACCCTGTTGGCGCGCTGTCGGCAGTGAACGTCTGAGGAGGTACAGCAGCGCAGTCGTCGAAGTCATCCGGCGCCCGCCTCTTGACGCCGATAAGGGAGGATGAGGATGATGATGATTCTGCCAATACAGTGGTGGTGGTAGGGATCCGATGGCGTTCTGGAGTGCGGGCCTTGAACACTGGTAGAGCGGGGAGTCGGGACTCGGGAGTCTTAGGACGAGAGATCGACGAAGGGCCGGACATCATTCGCTTGCGCGAAGATTCTGGGGTCTTTGGCCTGAAGGCGGGCATCGGTGGAGGTTGGATGGCAGTGGGTTCTGCTGTCGGCATAGCGGGTGCTGTCACTACACGTTGACGGGACATAGTACGAGATGATGTCGCTGAACTAGTGATAACAGCTGCTGGTTCGAGAACAGATGGAGAGAAGACGGGTGGAGGTTTCGGGACAGAGGTGCGTGCAGGTACGGGTGCGTTTACGGGAGTAGGAGCAGGACCCTCAGAAGCAGTGGAGGCAGCAGCGAGCTTTGTCTGCAAGGTCTGCACCTTGCGCGACAAGGAGTCGATTTTGCTGTTAAGCTTCTTCTTCTCCTTCAACATGCTATGGTAACGTCAGCATTGCTATTTCCCAAGGGCTTTCAGAATTGACTTACTCAATGAACTTATCGTCATTCTCCTCAATCTCCAAGCATTTGGCCCGCAGAAGCTCCTCATACTCAGCGTTCTTCTCCTTGAGCTCAGCGATCTCCTCCTCGAGACTAGGCTGAGCACGAAGCACGTTAAGCTCTCGCCTGAGTACAGTAATGGTCTGCTCATGCTGGATTGTCTGCATAGCGAGATTCGCCTCCGTAGTCTGAGCGCGCTTGTCCAGAGTCGTACACTTCGCACGGAGTTCCGCGAGCTCGGTCTCGAGAGAAGCGGCTCGACGTTCGCTGCAAAATCTGTGAGACCTCGTGATGCCAAACTGGTGGAAAATACACATACCCATCCGCAACCTGGCTCTCAAGAAAGCGCTGCAAAGACTTTGCCCGTTGCACCTCTGCTTCCAAGTTAGTTGCCTGATACTGCAGCTCGTCCATCTCCCGCAAAGAAGACTCCGCATGTGCCAGCTGCGCCCGCAGATTCGAGAGTTCGTTCTCAGTCTCAGCAAGAGCAGCATCAGCCTCGTCACGCATCGCAGCGGTCTCCCGCAACTCCGCAGTAGCACACTCCCGTGTGCGCACATGAGCCGCCTTCTCTTCGTCAAGCTCCATGCGGCACTCGTCCACCTCCTTGTTGAGCGAGGTCAGACGATCTTGAAGGCCCTCGATGGTTCGCGTAAGCTCATCGACAGCATCGCGCTGTTGAGCATCCGCGGAGGCCTTGGCGTCTTGCAACTCCCTGTCTACATTCTCTAGTTGCTTCTGCATGTCCAGAAGCTCCTGAGCGTGGGCAGCGCGTAGCTCGGCCAGCTGAACCTCGAGAGCTTGCGCCTTCTGCTGCACCTCAGACGCCTCCGCGCCGCGCTGCTGAGATTCGGAAAGAGCCCGTTCGTGCAGTGTCTGGAGCTCTTCCTTGCTACGCGTCATGTTCTCGAGCTCATCGGTGAGTGCATCAAGCTCTGCGCGGAGGTTCCTGACCTCTTCGCCGTGCGAGGTCTTGAATAGCTCGAGCTCAGCCTCTAAACGGCTCGCAGTGTTGAGAGTCTCGCCAGCTTCCGCAAGACGGGCCTCCAGCTGCTGCTTGGTCCGCGCGAGTTCCTCCTCAATGGCGTTGCGTGAGGCGTCAGCTTCTCCCCGGAGACGAGTCATCGCCTCGAGTTCGTCGGCAAAAATCTTGAGCTGCTCCTCAAGGGCGGCCACCTCCTCCGCATGTCGTTGCCTGACTTCTGCAATCTCTCTGCGCAGACGTTCCTCGGCCTCAGAGTGCGCAGCACTGTTGGACAGATAAGTTGCGAGCTCGTCCTCTGTACGCTTGAGCTCGTCCTCGACGCGCTTGAGTTCGTCGACGGTCTGCTGATGGAGCGTCTCCATGTCCGTTAGAGAGGATTGTGCTCGCTGCAACTGGGCCTGCAGGTCGGACTTCTCCTGGGCGAAGAGAGCCGCCTCATTCAACTGGCGATCAGCATCGTCCGCGCGGGCGGCGGCGAGTTGGTTTTGGAGAGAACTGAGCTCCTTGTTCTTCGCCTCCAACTCGTTTCGTGCAGCGGCAAGCTGGGACTCTACCGTGGACTTTGCCTCCTCAGACGCCTGGGCCTTGGCGGAAGCTTCCTCCAGCTGAGACTGCGCAAGAGAGGAGTTCCGTTCGACAGCTTGAGCGAGCTGGTCGCGCTCTGCTGTCAAGAACCCGACTTGAGAATAAAGGGAAGCCTTCTCATCCTCCTTGGCATGGATCAACGCTTGCAACCGCGCGATCTGCTCTTCACTGACAGCGACAGCGCGCCTCGAGCGGATTATCGCACCCCGTCTCTTCGCCCAAGCGTCGAACGTTAGCCCCACCATCGCCTCGATCTCCCGCTCGCGGAACTCCTCCACGCCCTCCATAGCGTCCTCAAGCTCCTCGCACTTCTGCATGGCTTCATCGCGCTGTTCCCGCGTGGCTTTACAGTCCTCGAGCATCGCCTCCTTCTCGTTCTGGACTATCTCGAGCTCCTGCGTCAGCTCCGCAAGGCGTTCCTCCTGCAATTTCATATTGAGCTCCAGGCGCTTGATGTCGTGCTGATGAATGCCAATCTGTTCGGTACGCCGATGAACGCGATCCTCGAGCTCGTGGATGTGTGCCCTAAGTACAGTCTGCGCGGCCTGACCTGAGGTACCTCCTGCGGATAGCGCGGTGAGCTGTTCCGAGTGCCGTGCTTCGGCGTCCGCGAGATTCTGACGGGCCGCGTCGAGATCGGACTCAAGGTGCGTCTTTTCAAGTGCGAGAGCATCTCGAGCAGCTTCCGCGTCCCCGAGTGCTTGAGATACGGCGGTGAGCTGGGCCTCGACGTCGGACAGAGCAGCACCGGTTTCTGCATGCGAGTTGCGCTCGCCCGCGAGTTCGTTGTCGAGCCGGTGAACAGTGGCCCGGAGCCCAGCGACAAGGGACTCGCTGTCGCCAATGGAGCCCGTAGTTGAGGCGAGCTGCTAGCGACAAGAGACTCGCTGTCGCCAATGGTGCCCGTAGTTGAGGCGAGCTGCTGTTCGAGAGACGCAATGACGAGTTGACGTTCCTGCAGAGTATGCTCGGCTTGTTGGAGATGGTTACGAGTGGCGGCAAGGTCTTCGAGGAGTGCGTGTATGCGAGCCATTTTCGCGTCATCGTGCTGGCCTGCGTGCTGGGCAACAATCGCGAGAGCGACGGTGGCTCGCGCAGATCGTTCTGCTTGTTCCTGGAGGGCAAATATGTACCCGTCCAAAGTGGTGAACCCGGTGTCGGTGGCGGCGGGAGTTACCGGCACGGAGGTCGCAGCAGCAAGCTTTGCCTCCAATGCCTGCACTGTGAATCTATTCTCCACTTTGAGGAACTCGATGTCACGCCGGTAACCATCCCGCTCGCCACGCAGACGTACGATCGTGTTGAGGAGTTTCTCGGTATTCGCCGCAGTCTGGTCATCAACAGTGTGTTCGATAGGGGATGTTTGACCAGATACGGAAAGTTGACACTCAAGTTCACTAGTAACAGTCGTGTCAACTTGTCGCATGGCGAACGACAGAAGATTGTACCCACTTTATTCTAGTCTCGGCGGCCTGCAGGTCTTCTGATAAGCGATCGTGCTCTTGCCGAAGACGTGCACGGTCGCGGAGGGCAGCCTCCCTTTCCCGGGCAAACTGGGTGAGTTGGCTCTCGGCTGCCATGGCCTTCTTGTTCGTGTCTTCCAACTGCTGAGCTGTCCTGTCCAACTCGTCCTGAAGCAGTGTGATGTCGCGTTTGCGGCTTCCCGTTGACCGCGCTAACTCGTTCTCCAGTGCAACAACCCTCTTCTCTTCTTCTTCAAGCCGCTCTAAGAGATCGCTTTCACGAGCAACAGCGTCCTCTCCGCCATGCGCGTCCTTCAAGATTCGCAGATCCTCCTCTCGATCCTCCAAAGCTGCCTGTGTTTCGGCGAGTTGCCTCTGCAGCCGCCGCTCAGTAGCCGTCTTCTCGTTCTGGACTTGAACAAGCGCATCCCGAGCTCTCGTGAGTTGCTCCGTTGTCCGCTGCAGCTCGGACGCCTGACGTGCAGAGGTAGTGCGTAGCTCGGCCAACTCCTTCTCCAGATCAGGTATTCGAGAGAACGTTTCTGACGGTGGGCGTCGATGCCGTGAATTGGACAACTGAACTTGGCTCTGATGGAGGGCAGCTTCCTCTGCTTGAGTCTTGATCTGGAGGTCCCACTCGAGAGCACGAACCCGTGTTCGAAGAGCTGCGTTGTCACTCTCGAGCTTGGAGCGTCCTTCCAATGTCGAGTTTGCGTGAGAGGATAAGTTGTCGAGGGTCGAATGGAGTTCCCGGATGGTCTGTTCGGACTCCTTCAGCCTCCGTTCAGCGGTGGTTATGGCGACTTCTGCATTTGCACGAGTAACCTGCTCGTTCACGAGTCTTTCGTTCCGCCTTTTGAGGTCTTCTTCAAGTTGGACGACGCGATCGGCGTCTTGACGGAGCTGGAGTGGACGAGAGCCTCATCACGCAACGTAGATGTCAGAACAGCCACACAAAACGTACCTTGTTCAATGCGTCGTTAAATGAGGCTTTAACCTCCTCCAGCTCTGTCTCTCTCTTCAAAAATTGTCCACGCAAAGTAGCGTGTTCGGCATCTTTAGAGATATTAATGGTGAACGTCCAGTGATGAAGGCGCGACTGACCTTTAGTGCGCAATTGCTCTTTCAGTGTGCGAACCTGGTCGGAGTCGTGGTTGTCGCCGATGCCCCATGTAGACATCGCGTGTGTTGAGTGTGCAATGAATATATGCGTCGTGCTTGAGGAGTATGTCGTATCGCGTGGGGGTGAGGTCGCCGAGGAGGGACACAAGCAAAGCGCCACAAGTCCACTGTTGACGCGGGCTGAACCACAAACCAACAAGCTACGGATAACTCACGTGATCGCGTACCAGCGTCACAGGATTCGCCTCGATTTCTCCGCCTTCGTTGCGGTGTCTTTGTGCGTGCATGCGAAACAGCTGCGCACATCTCTCTTCTCCCCACACCGATAGCATCTTTGCTATCGCCCAGCTTCTTCTTTTTGGGTTCTATTCCCTCCGCGGGCGACTATATCGATCTCTCAGTGACCCCGGAACGACGACTCGGAAGTCGGTGGCAGGTTGGTAGGGGCGTTCGCAGGGCCCGCTTTCAGGGAAGAAGCCTCCATTTGCTTTCGAGCGGCTGCGGAGGACTATTTGTTGGCAACGATCGTGCTCTGAGAGCAGGTGAGTTCCGATGCGTGGTCCTCTATCTGGTTTTTTGTGCTTTCCGCGAGCTCCATGCAGTTGGCCCGCATTCCAAGTGCAGATCGATTCCATATTCTTATCTATGCCACTAATGCCGTGCTGCATGGCGTGCCCGACATACTCCCTGCCATCATCGGCAGAAGCGATTGCCTCATTCCTCATTGGCTTTTCGAATCCGCGCCCCGCGGCGAAGAACAAATCGTGCCATGGGGTAGATGCCTCCGGCCGAGGCGAGATTGCCTCGACGAGATGGCCTCGAAGACGACGTCGCAGAAGATTGACCTTCTTCGTGACTGGTGGCTGTGAGACTCAAATTCAACCCCACCAACTAGTTGCGCCGTCATTGCCTTACACAACTAATATATGCGAGAGGTGCGTACATTTCTTCCCCAAGGGACTTTGAACTTCTGCTTCTTTGAGGTTGGCTAGCTACTATCTGTAGTCCTCTTCTCTTTCATTCCTGTAGATCGTGTACGACTCCAAACCATATCCTTGTCTGTCGCCTCTCATGTCCCAAGCATCCTGGACCGATAAGTTTCGTCTACGTAGCAGACTTACCGGGCTTTTACCGGGCTCAACTGTCTGATCAAGTTGTCTATGCTACAATCCTACACTTACCGGGCTCAACTGTCTGCTCAAATTGTCTATGCTACAATCCTACATGGTCTCGCTGAGATGGCAAGATGTCAGCTTGATGTCACATGACACTGGATATGTTGAATGGCAACGTCCGAGGTTCAGATGGAATCATTGGATGTTCGCGCGCGTGCTGGATGTGCACCGTGACCAGTCAACAGCAACTCTGCCTCCCCGGTGACCTGATCTAGCATAGAAGAGTCCGCCTGACCGACCTTCATCCAACATGTAAGTCTGTTTCCCTTCTGCTGCCGGATTTTAACCGGTGTCCCTCGCAGTGTCAGGCATTCGCTGGAACTCATGTCAAACTGCGGCAATCCTAGGGTCCGAGAAAGAATAGAGTGCCCAGTTGCAATACGCCTATAAGGAACAAGACGACCTCAGCAGCGAGTTCTTTCCGAATGCTATCCAGCACGCTTGTAGGTCTAGACCTACTTGTCGGACTTCGTGGAGCCTATCGCCATATGCAGTTGTCCCCCATCGTCAACCGGCACATTTCCCTGCGCCAAGCTTGCCTTCGTTGCTACCGGGAACAACAACGCATCCGCAATGCCGACTTGAACTTCAAATCACCGCCAATGACCACTAGTAGCGGTGGTGCTGCTCACATGCACAGCGGCGGGCTTCGATAGTCTGTTCAAGGTCCCTTTCCCCGCATCCGTCAGAACACCGCCGACTTGATGGAACTCGCGGCAAAGGTTGTATGGGACTTCTCAATTCTTCCAAGCTCGGCCGCTCTTCGGTTACCCCGCAACATCACACGGGCATAGTACCATGATCTCCAATCCCCAACGTTCGAATTTTTCTCCTACCTGAGGGGATCGGCTCGGAAACTCGTCGGGGCGTAGCAATATCAGTGGTCTGCTCAACTTCGCCTCAGACACATAGTACGCCGTCGAGAACTGCCTAAGCTGTCACTGTCGACGGGAAAATTAGCCTGAGGTCCTCTCCTCCAGGCCCGCGTATTTTCCGGTTCTCTTGGACTGATCGTCTATAAAACCTACCTTCAGTTTCACTAGTTCGACATCGAGTCCCCTCGACAGCTGACGAGCACTCTACCTCGGCACCGACATGTTCCCTTCCATCGCTCTCCTCGCCCTCTCCTACGTCGCCATCGCGTTCGGCCAGCAGGTTGGCACGCTCACAGCGGAGAGCCACCCCCGCATGACAATACAGAAATGCTCGGCCGGGAAGAATTGCCAGTCCGAGAATCACTCCGTCGTACTTGACTCCAACTGGCGCTGGCTGCATTCCACAAGCAGCAGCACGAACTGCTACACCGGTAATACTTGGGACTCATCGCTGTGCCCCGATGCAGCGAGCTGCTCTAGGAACTGTGCCCTCGATGGTGCTGACTATTCCGGTAAGTAGAAGCAGCAAACCTCGTATTCTGGACTCATGGAATCGCCCTAGGCACTTATGGTGTCACTACGAGCGGTAACGCCCTCTCTCTCAAGTTCGTGACGCACGGCCCGTACTCCACGAACATTGGTTCTCGTGTCTACCTCATGGACACCTCAGACTCGAAGTACCAGATGTTTAATCTCAAGAACCAGGAGTTCACCTTCGATATCGACATGTCCCGTCTCCCCTGCGGTCTTAACGGCGCGCTCTACTTCGTCGAGATGGATGCCGACGGTGGCATGTCCCGCTTCCCCAACAACAAGGCGGGTGCCAAGTACGGTACCGGTTACTGTGATACCCAGTGCCCCCACGACATCAAGTTCATCAACGGCGAGGTATACACTTCCATACTTCTCTAGACCCTTCAGATCCTGATCACTTACACCACAGGCCAACATCGACGGATGGGCACCATCGCCCTCCGACCCGAACGCAGGCAAGGGCAAGTACGGCGCATGCTGTAACGAGATGGACGTCTGGGAGGCCAACTCGCAGGGTGCGGCCTACACCCCCCACGTCTGCTCCGTCGCAGGGCAAGTCCGCTGCGAGGGCATCGATTGCGGTGACAGTCCCGACAACCGCTACAACGGTGTCTGTGACAAGGACGGATGCGACTTCAACTCGTGGCGCATGGGCGACCGCAACTTCCTTGGCGAGGGCAAGACCGTTGACACCCGCCAGAAATTCACGGTCGTGACCCAGTTCCTGACCAACAACAACCAGACGTCCGGCCAGCTCTCCGAGATTCGCCGCCTCTACGTCCAGAACGGCAAGGTGATCGCCAACTCCAAGACGAACGTCCCCGGCATGGCCGCCTACGACTCGATCTCGGACCAGTTCTGCAGCGCGCAGAAGACAGCGTTCGGGGACAACAACTCGTTCGGCCGCCTCGGCGGCATGAAGGTCATGGGCGACGCCTTGCAGAAGGGCATGGTCCTCGTAATGTCCATCTGGGACGACCACGAGGCCAAGATGCTTTGGCTCGACTCCGAGTACCCCCTCGACAAGGACGCCAACCAGCCCGGTATCTCTCGTGGCCCCTGCGATCGTACCTCTGGCGACCCCAAAGATGTCGAGGCCAACCACCCCGACGCGACCGTCGTCTTTTCCAACATCAAGTACGGCCCCATCGGCTCCACTTACTGAATAGTATGTCTCTGGCTCCCTCTCTACCCGCATGGGCATTGCTTACTTCGCTGCCTTGTTTTCTAGACATGCGCACAGGCGGGATCGCGGGCATGGCGCGGTAGTAGCAGCGTCAACCTGGGCATCCTGTGCCTCCAACACTTTCGTTGACAAGCTCTCCTCATCTCAACTCTTCTCTCATCGATAGGTTATATGATGCGCGGATGTACTGTAGCTGTACATTGACGCACCTGAGGTTGTACTACAAAACACAAGACTCTCAATTTGTTCGCGAGTCTGCTAACGTTTCACACCAACAATCCTGACTGTCAGCCAGTCACATAAGATTCAGATATATACGCAACGGTCAGCTCACACAACTCGCGGTGTCGGCTTGCTAACCGACAAGGGTCCGTGAAACGCATTCCGAGTACGCACGCATCAGAACCCGCGACTGTGTGTTCTGCTCACCTCCGGATGTGGATATACTTCTCAGCGCAAAGACGTGCGGACAAAAATAGGTATCACATATCACAGGAGTAACGTACATCTAATTAGAGCCTCAATTACGAGAGGAATGACCACAGCGATATGCGTCACCCACGCGTAGCCTTACGCACTCAAGGATTGACCGTCTTGACCTGTTCTTCAAGCCATTTCCACAAACGCGCCCCGACCTCAGGATCTTCTGCCTCTTTCGGGGACTTCCCTGGGCGTGCGAATGGAATCAAGAACTACAAATATATGACATTGTAAGCGTCCAGTGGCCACAAGCGGATATACAGACGCACACGGCCATTGAAATTTACCGCCTCGGGCATCGTTCCCGCCCAGAGCTGAGTGAGTGCGCCGGTCGGCGTCGGATAGAGCACCGTTGCCTTCTGGTTGTGCGGAGTTAGTGCATGAGCTGAGGACATTGAGCAGGGGAAGTTTAGAAGCATACCGCAATCTTGCGCAACAATGCAGGAACATGACGCTGAAGATCACTGGTAATGTTTCCTGTGCCATTGGTGAATATACAGGGATGGAGTACGTTGGATTCGTGGACGTGTACCTGGGTTCAACGAGATGGCGATGATGCCGTCGCCACCATGGCGCTTTGCGAGCTGGTGTGAAAAAGTGGCATTTCCCTTGTTGCAGATAATATCAGCTCAGTCGCACAGATGATGTGCTGGACACCCTTACCACCTTGCTCTGCGCATACAAAGCCAGTGCCCCTAGTCTTCTTCGTGCGGGGCCATCTTTGAACGTGTCCCAGTGAAAGGAATCGAGATATGCTGCTGCCGACGAGGAAGTGATGACACGCGCATGCTGGTCTCGGGAGGTGTTCTTGCCCGCCAATAGGGCGGGCATCAGTAGCTGCGTCAGGTAAAAGGGCCCTAAGATGCCACTTGTCATAAGAGCCGGACTTTGATCATAGAAAACGCCATACCAATGCAGTTCACGCAAAACTGAAGATCATATCCTTCCACGGACACCTGCTCCTTTGGTGGGAACATAACGCCTCTGAAGAACGCTTCTCAGCGCCGTCAAATCGTTATCGCCACCAGACTTACGCATTATTGAACAATATGTGCAGCTCATCCTCCTTGCTGTGGGTTGCATTGCCATGAGTTTGACTGCGCATGCACGTCCCAATTGTCACATGGCGCGTACCTGAGGAATTCCTCCGCAGCCTTCTTGACCGAAGCGAGGCTGCCCAGCTCTAGCTCTATAAATATAGCCTCCTTACCAGTTGCCTTCTTCAAGTCAGCAACAGCGGCTTCCCCCTTTTCTCGACTTCTCGCGGTGAGGTACACTTTGGCATTGTGTTGTAACAGGGCCTAATCATGTTCAAGTAAAACCGCCGAAGGTCCCGCTATTGGCGTACCTTGACTGTTTCCTTTCCAATACCGGTATTGCCACCTGGTGCATCGCGTCAACGCTAGGAATGCATCATTTGGGTTTACAGGTCGCAGCGTACCAGTAACAAGAACGACTTGTCCTTGCAAATCAGGAATTTGGTCAACATTGAATGTTGGCTTGGGCGGGAAAGTCTGGGCAATGAAAGAGAATACACCGTCTAGGCCAGATAATGCGGAACCCATCGTTGCTTCGTGATGCCGCAAGGAAGAAGGAAAGAAGGTCGTCAGAGCCTGCCTCAATTCCACGCTTTGATTTGTCAGACTTGTGAAGATCTCCATGCCATGATGCAACTTGTTAGCCGGGCGTGAGGCACGCTAGCTGGCAGATAGAGCATATGGAGGCCTATAGGGCTGCTCAATTCTCGTGGACGCTGGACGCTGGACGCGTTGGAAGGCAATTGATGGTAGTGATGGGTGCAAGCGAGGGTAGCCGAAAAGGAGAGGAAACACATATTCTAGGGCATTTATGACGAGTATTCATTCGAAGTGCGAAGCTTATGTCTCTAATACACTGTGTCGAGGCACCGGACAGACGAGAGTCGTGTAGATAGTACAGATAATCTGGAGGATGGTGTAATATGAGTGGCAATAAGAGATCATCTGGCGCGGATTGATTGTAGGCGGTGGTAGATAAACTAGACGAACCTGTGCGACTTCTCCTCGTAGTACTAGTCTATGTAGTCGTCGGGTATGTGTACTCTTAGCTACCATGACGTGAGTCTAGACTCTCTACTGAGGCTGGGCTACATCGTGACATCTGTACTCGACAAACCTAGATCACTCTCATCTATCCGGTGCCTCCACACAGTGACTTGAATAACTGGTGAAACCCGCGATATCACGATAGGCTGTAATACTTACCATCTTTTCACTGTTGGGCGCTGCGACGGACGCGGGACCCGTGGCTGCTCGGCGCACAGAGGATGGGGCTGGCCAACATGTGAATTCGGAAATCAGAATCGAGACTCCGAGAGAGCCCAAACGAGAGACTCGAGAACGGGACGCGAGGATCCGCAAGGTGATATGTAAGTACATATTGATTAGTACGGACGAGATTGGAGATGATCGATGAAGACTCAGATTGAATGAAGTTTACATAACAACGAGCGCTACTACATAATCTGTTGATGTCTGTGGGCGGGTGCCAATGATACTTAGAGAATTGAATGGGAGCGTGGTCATCGGAAAGAATCCCCGACTCCCAAGAGGAGGAGCGTTCTGTCATGTCGATATGTGCCGCTCTCTCTACAAACCGTTGCACGTGGGAAAGTTGCCAAATGCACCCGCCACAGCTGTAGAGACAGAACAACTTGAAGAACTCTCGACTATATCGACTATATATAGCTTTGTCTGAGTTTTTCGTGAATATGAACCCTTGGCACAGTGGTAGCGCGTGAGATTCCAGCAGGGATATCCTCAAGGTCGTCCGTTCAATCCGGGCAGGGTTCAGGTCTTTTTGACCGTTGGGCGAGTAATATCCGACATGTCTCACGTGTTATTGACGAAAGATACTGATGATAAACAAGCCAAGCCAATGACCTCGACCTTTTTTGATGAGCCTCTATGCAGTGTATTATAACGAAAGCAAGATACGGTATGTAGTACGATACTGATACTACTATGTGCGTCCGTCACGAACACGCTTGTATAGTCCAACGATTATGTCGTTCGCCGTGAGTGTAACGATCCTGATAGCATAGTTAGCCAGCCTCGAAGGGATTGACCGGAGCACTGTGTTACGCACGTATGGGGCACAATGCGGAGGAGATGCGCCGTTGAGCCTACATCCGGTGTCATCCGGGCACATACTGGAGAGAGATACAGATACAAGTACCTTTGTACCAGCCGAGAGGACCTTCGGTCTTCAAAGTCTTCCAGAGACAATCTATAGGGTTCTTGTACAGCGCGCCTATATGTCGTCCATCCGATGTCGGTATCGTCGGTTGGTTATACATGCGGGTCAATACGGTGTCTGTTGGTTGCATCATAGCAAGCTGCGTCTATGATTAGACCAGACGTCGATGAACGCGTATTTTGATTATTGGAAACGCACGACACAGAGCCCCGATGTTAGACCAGCTGTCGATGAACGCGTATTTTGCTTATTGGAGACGCACGACACAGAGCCCCGATACTGAACTGCTTGCGAGGAACGTCCATATACTGTCAGGACGCGCGATACCGTGGCTAACCAGTTGGTTCTTTGTCCAGTTATACGAAGGCAACTGTACCTGCGGATGTTACAAGGGATACTCAGCATCAAGTCAATAGTCGCATGGATGCACTGACCGATGAGCCCATCGCTGTACGAAGCATTGCGGCATCGACGCCTCGTACTAGTCCCCAGAACTTCTCGGCACGCCATATACTCTTGAGTGCGTCGAAGGAGCTCTTGTAGTAGTGCTGGGCACCGACAGGCAGAACTGGCGAGTACGCCTGTAAAGGAACGTTCAGACGGCTTGGGTTGGATAACTCCGAATGAGAGGGTCAGGCTCACCTGCATTCGCGCTTTGATCAGGAAGAAAGGGTTACCGATGCTCGCTGAGGATGGTACATATCAGTGGTATCATGGGATTGTACACGCGCTGCAAAGGACCGACCTCCAATGACACCGCTCACCGCGCCAGAAAAGATGGAAGTGAGAGGGATCTGGTCTGTTGGGTTCGCGCCAATCAGGCTGTTCACGTTCTTTCGAATAGGTTCATAGAAGCCTAGGAGGGAGGATCACTGTCAAGAAGATTCGCGGGGTCGACGCGTGACTCACCTAAACGCGACCCATTCATTAGGATCTGGCAGGGGTGAGGACGAATACATCCCGCACAGTGAAAACAAACTCACTTGATAGACATACTTTTAGGGGTCAAACAGTGTGTGAGACGCCCGAGAATCGCGTACTCACAGCAGGACCTAACCCTCTCTGAATGCCGCGGATGCCCTCATTCCGCCATGTCTTCGCAATGACATCTAACGAGTTTTTGTAGACTTTCGCGGTACCCTTCTTGGCTAGCTCTCCTTGGAGCTGCATCCGCGTCTTCGCGACCTCGGCCGGATTTGAGACGGTGACCTAGATAGAGCACCGGGATGAGTAGAAGTCATGGACTGTGAAGTGGAGGACATACAGCTACACATGCCGCAGTGCCTCCGCAGACGAAGCCCTCTAGACTTGACAGAGGCCGAGTCGAAGACGCAGAAGAGCTCATAGTGTGAGTATAGAACAGAATACGGACACGAAGGATGGCGCGAGTCTAGCTGGGACAGAGATGTTCGATGGTTTGATAAGCTGTGCGGCTGATGAGGTGCCAGTGGATCCAAGTCCTCGATTATATGTAGGCAGTCTAAGGGATCCAAGGTGTGATAAGATCAAGAATATTAATATGGACAGCAGCACAGTGCTCGAGTTCGGCGTCCTACCAAGTAGTACAGTGCGTACTTAGATTTGTATACAAGTCGAGTGAGACCACCGGTGGGCCACACGCGACATCGGCCCGGGTCTGTAGCGCGCTTGACCGGGCGCCAGGTGGGTCGCCGGATTCAGTCACAGTGCACGACGGTGACCATCGCCCTCAACCACTCACTCCGACTCACTCTTGCCCCCAAGACGTTCGCGGGGACATGCCATCGAGCAGACATGTGATCATTCTCCTTGCTCTCGGTGGCCTGGTTGCTCCACTCTTCAAACGCGCCTTGTCTTCCCCCGTTGTGCTCTTGCTTCTCCTCCCTCTCTTCTTGGTCTTCCTCCTCCTCAGTTTCTTCGCCCTCAATGTCGCACTCGGCTACATCCTTGACTCTGTGCGACCTGCACCGCGCAACACACTTACTACCGCCGCACGGCCGTTGGCGTTCTCCACCCCTGCTGCGTGGCAGGCAGTCCTCACCCGATACCACTGGTCTCACAAGGCACCTCAATCCCTCCCCCCTTTATACCCAGACGCGCCGCTCGTCTCAGCTGCAATTAACGACGTATTAATCATGATTGTCAGGGACTTTGTTCTGGTATGGTACAAGGAGATCTCCTCCTCCCCGTCGTTCCCTACTGCCGTCTCTTCCACCCTGCACACTTCAATGGAGAGATTGCTCGCCAAGGCGTTAACCCTAGACCTCTCCGCTCTAGTGGTCAAACGTGTTCTCCCTAAGATCACCTCGCACATCGAGCAGTTCCGCCAATCCGAGGTGGCCCTTCGTGGTGCCGGGCTGGAACGCAAGCTCACCCAGTCCGAAGAGCTTGACCTGCTTCTAGCAAGTCGGTACGCTGCCAGAGGAGGTGGTAAACTGCATCCTGCTGTAGACAACCTCTCTTCTACGTTCACGAAGCAGTCGGAGGAGAACCATCTGCGGGAGTTGGTCGACAAAGCTCTTCCTTCCATCCTGCCGGAGAAGGAGGCACAGAGTCGTGCTGTCAGGATAGTCGTCCGAGAAGTAGTGGCCTGCGCTGTCCTGTATCCTATCACGGAAATGTTGTCAGATCCCGACTTCTGGAATCGGATGATTGATCAAGTTGTGAGTAGCGACAACGTGTGATTCTTGCGCTCTCTGACCTGCATCAGGCAGGGGCTGCTATCCGACAACAGTGCGTCGCATGAAGCCACTGGCTATACGCGCTTTCTTACGGTCGGGTACTGCTAGACGACTGATCTCCAAAGTGCGGAACATCCTAGAAGCGCAGCTTCCTACCCCGCAGTCACAACTCGTCGACGCTCCTCAATCGACCACCGAGAAGATCACCATGCGCACTGACCCTAAACATTTTGAGTCATTCTTGCGCAGTATCAGCCGGTGCTCGTCTCTTCTTGATGCCCGAAGACTGAGGAATGACATCATGGGCGAGATCAGGCGAACGAGAACACTTCTGGGTGCACATTCTGCTAGTAACCAGGGGGCAGCAGCATGCTCATATGATTTCTGTTGACAGCTAACAATGCGAACTCGGACTGGATCAACGGCGAGAAGACGGAGGACATCGTTGCATTCTTAGACCGGCTGTACACAGCGAAACGCAAAGTCGAGAAGCGTATCGTCTTGCTAGGTGGAGAAGCGGACTCGGTAGGTATCTGTCAGAATGCCATGCACTCCATGATCTGACAGTTGCAACAGCGACAAACGATCTACCAAGAAACACCAACGACCTCACCGTTGACTCTTCGGGACGTTCTAACAAATCCTAGCTCGCTATCATACTTCATGGAGTATATGGATCGACGACAACGCTCGCTTTTGGTGCAATTCTGGCTCACAGTAGAGAGCTTTAAGAACCCTCTCGAGTCCGTTGACTCTGACGGATCAGACGACGAAGACGAGCCTCTCTTGGACCCCGGCCAGTCCGCCACGCTCCAAGAAGACATTTCGTTGATCAACGAGCTGTACTTCTCCAGCCCCGTCACCGACCCTGTTCTAAGTGCTGTATCGCAGAAGCATGTCAACACAATCCGCTCGTTCGGACAGAGCGCCGAGACCTCAACGCCTGCGTCGGAGAGACGAGTGCGCAGGAGCGTCATGCTAGCACAGAGGCAGATCGAGCGCGAGATGGAGCAGGACTTCGAAGACTTCCAGCGATCCGAACTCTGGTTCCGCGTCATCGCGGACATTGAAGCCAACGGCCGCGTCGCGCCTGCGGATGACGCCGCCCTAAACACCGGAAAGCGTTCACCTGCGTCGTCTCGCCATCCGACAGAGCCCAAAGCACGAACCGTCAGCGATCCTTCTCTAGCTCACGGAAAGCCGCCTATTCCTCGTGCTGAATCATCTCCAGCCATAGGCGTGTCTACACGCCATGCTGTGTCCGCTCCAACCTCACCTCCGCCTCCGCCCGCTCCCGCGACTCGTCCCGCAGTTTCGAACCTACAAGTGCTAATGTCGCCCATCCATGAACCCGATAGCGCGACAGCGTCCACGTCTCGCGCGCCACTTTTTGACGACCCCGAGGACGCAGAGCAACAGGAGCAGTCGCAGCGCATGGAGGCTATCCAGGCAGCACTGACGGACATCATTGCGCTGGACCAGCAGCACGACCAGGTGCACGCAGGGAGCTCGTCAGACAATCTCAGCATGCAAGACTCGGTGATGACCAGCAGCACACGTCTCGCGCGGGAGGAGAAGCGCCGACTGATGTTCGAGGACGACATCGAGGAGGAAGAAGACGAGACAGCGCGCGCTGACGAGGACGCGGAGCATGAGAAGCATGGCTCGTTCCAGCTCGCGGGCCCCGGGGATCTGCAGCTCTCGCACGAGATCGAACGGCTCTCGAACAAGATCAATAAGCTGCAGACGCAGGACGCGATGCTCGATACGCTGATTAAGAAGGCGGAGCTGACTGGGGACGCGCAGGAGCTGCGGCTGCTACGGAAGAGCAAGTCGTCCCTCACAAGGGAGCTGCGCGAGCTGAAGTTCCAGAAAATCCAGTACGAGCAGCAGGAGAGCGCGAACCGGCTTCTGTCCGACCGGACGCGGGTTGCGATTGTGAACTCGACGGTTGGCGACGAGGACGGGAAGCAGGTCGTCAGGTACCTTGTAGAGGTACAGCAGCTTGCGCAGGATGGGACCTTTTCCTCAGGGTGGGTGGTCGCGAGAAGATACAACGAGTTCTTCAACATGCATATTAAGTTGAGGGATAAGTATCTCCTCGTTCGAAACCTCGACTTCCCGGGCAAGCGCCTCGTGACGTCGCTCTCTGGGAGTTTCGTCGACAGCCGAAGGATTGCGCTGGGGAAATACCTCCAGGTGTGTCTGCACAACGTCCCAATATCGCCAATCGCGCATATGCTGAGAGATTCATAGAGTCTGATCTCCATACCTGCCGTCTGCGAGAGCGATGAGCTCCGCGCGTTTCTTTCTCGAGACTCGCCCTTCATGGCTGTAGAACCGTCCCCGTCCAAGCCGCCCGCTGCATCTGGCTCCGCCTTCCCTGGTCATGGTTTAGTGAAGACTATGTACCAATCCGTTGCGGAGAGCATTGACGACATGTTCTTCGGCCCGTCGATGCTCGACGTCATCATCCAACGCCTCACCACGCAGGCCGCAGAATTCGCTGGAATCACCGGTACAGCAATCCGTGACGAGGATCTAGTCGCGCAGGCACTGAAAGCATCTGGCAAGTCGACGTATGAAGATGCTCTGATGCACCTATCGGGAGACCTCAAGCCGCTAGAGGGAGAAACGAGCACCTCGACGTTCTCGTCCCCGATCTGTGACCTGGTCCTTGCAGTGTTCGAGCTGGACAAGAAGAACAACTGGCTGCGGAGGCAGGCTATCGTCATCATCTTGCAGCAGGTCCTTGGTGGTACTATTGAGCGGTTAGGGGATGCTTCCATGCTATATATATGCACACAGGTCTGACTTGCAATACAGGAAGCTGCGCGAGACAGTCAAGTCGTTCTTGGACGAGCCACATCTCATGACATATATCAACGCGTTTCGGGACGGTCTATGGCCTGGCGGGAATCTCAAGCCGCCAAGTGTCCCACGCACCGTTGAGGAGAGGCTGCACACGAGGGACGAGGCCAATCGCAAGCTGTCCGCTCTGATGCCAGGTATGTTTCCTGTGTAATCGTGGATCGTGAACGCTCACGAACAAACATAGACCTGGCGGCCAACATGATCGGTCGTTCGAACGCGCGCCGGGGTGCTCGTCGTATATTCGCTGTACTGCAAAACCGTAGGCTGAACCAGCATCTTATATACACTGTTGTGGACGAGGTATGTGAGCCTCCAGGTCTTGCATCGGGCGACGCCATTCACGATGTTCTCTGCAGATATTTGCTGCATTATTCTCCGAAGGAAACTAATGGATTACCGACGACCCTACATTGTTGTTGTACGACCTTTCACGCATCGCTCGTATGATACCCCTTATTGCCAACATGCTCTCTGATCATGAAGGCTTGTGTGTTCTCCCTCAATGTGTAGTATGAACAGCGTGTGATTACTTTGAGAATCTCTTCGTGCGGTTGATAGCCTTTTCAGTGTTTGAGGAAAAAACAACTCCAGAAAGGCGCTTGCCATGATCTCGCTTTCGCTCCTCTACCCATATATATATGATAATGTAAGTGAAGGAAGTCTACTACATAGGCCCCGGAAGGTCACTGAGAGGGTAGGGTGCTCGGCAATGCGGGCCGATGCTAGACGCTCCTCATGAGTTCAATAACCTAGAATTGTCGTGCGATTCACACACCGTCAACGGAACTCTCGCGTGAAGACCTCAGGCCTCAACGACCAATGTCCCACAAAGCTGACGATAGTCCAGATCACGAACGCCCTCCATCGGTTGCAGTGGCATCTGAGTCAAACCAAGATCGGCATGGGATTGTAGCCGTGATAGGATCTCCTAATAATGGGCCTAGTGAAGCTTCCTCAACCTTGCACGCTCCTCTCAACCGTAAAGCACTTGCAGTATTACTGGTGCAACATCTGTCAAAGTATGTATCACGCTGCCCAAGTATCTCTAGATATTACGACTGAATGTGTCAAAATAGTGCATGGGGGCTTCGCACCGCTGAATTCGCGATATATCTCTTCCTTATCACCTTGTTCCCCGACACCCTTCTTCCAGCTTCCATCTACGGATTTGTGACCACAGGTGTCGCAATCATTCTCTCAGGATGGGCCGGACGGCTTGTGGACGAATATCATAACTTAGGAATTGTTCGCACTAGCATTGTCATTATCAAACTCGCCGCATGTGCTCAGTATGGCGCGAGTCTAGCCCTGCTGTACCGCTTCGGATTGGTCTCTGAATCGGTGCGACCATGGACAACTCCCCTTTCCTCTGGGATGTTTGCCGTGATTATTCTTGGTGGTTGTGTCCACAACATCTCTGGAACGACTATCTCAGTCGCTGTTGAGCGAGAATGGGTGACGACCATCGCCGGGGCGTCGTCAGCGCATCTCACCACGCTGAACACGTACATGAGACGTATCGACCTCTTCTGCAAGCTCATGGCCCCGTTGTTCGTGTCCTTGCTCACTAGCGCAGCGTCTTATCACTTTGCTGCGATTTTTCTCTGCGGCGTTGAGGGGGCGTGCATGCTTTTCGAGTTGCTTTGTATGTGCCACACTCGTGTCCATCCGTTTCGACTCACTATATCTGGACGAATAGGGATCACCTTTTCTTATAAGCGGTTCCCAGTCCTACGAGAGGCGCAGGCTGCGAGAGAAGCCGCTCGTGGAGAGCGTTCACATACATTGCAGCCTCACCAGGCGACGGCGTCTTCAGTACCTATCGTCTCTCTCGTTTGGACGAAGACATATGCACGCCTGAAAGAAACCGCTCTAGACTGGCGAGAGTTCTCCCAATACCCCATCTTCTTCTCGTCTCTCGCCATCTCATGGCTCTACCTCACCGTTCTGAGCTTCGACGGGACGATGCTGAGCTACCTCAAGGCGCACGCTTACAGCGACCCTTTCCTTGCGGGCATGCGTGGCCTGAACGTCGTCGCTGGTCTCGTCGGGACGCTAGCAATGCCTCTCATGGAAAAGAGACTGGGCCTTGTCCGGGCCGGAAACTGGAGCATCTGGTGATGTTCAGGATCAACGTACTGGGCGGTCAACTCATTGCGCATATTTTTTGGAAATAGGTCGGAGGTGGTCTGCCTCATCAACATACTGGGCGGTCAACTCATTGTGCATATTTTCTGGATATAGGTCGGAGGTGGTCTGCCTCCTCCCGGTGCTTGTAGTTCTTTACGTCGGAGCCCCATCAGATGGGATGCGCGCCCCGGCTTGGAACGCAACTTTGCTGTTCGGAGGTATGATCTAATTAGGCATGAGGTTCCAGTAGTCTCGAACAAACACATGTGACAGGCATGATGCTATCAAGAGTTGGCTTGTGGGCATTCGACTTGTGCCAACTCAAAGAGCTCCAGCTGGCACTCGCCGCGCATCCAAGGCGGAATACCATGTATGTCGCACTTCGGTGAAGTGTCTGGCATTCAATCTAACGTGTAGATAGGACTGCTCTACAGTATTCTATGCAGAACGTCGCGGATATGTTGAAGGTACGACATGGATTCTGTGCCTTAGCCGTTGAGTCACTCTGGATGTAGATTTTGACTCATGTTGCCTACAGTATATCCTGACGATGGCACTTAGCAAGCCATCACAGTTCAAGTATGCCGCGCTAGCATCATTCATAAGTGTGTTTGCCGGAGCATCGACATACCTTATGTACGTTAAGAAGGAACGCGGCCATGTTATGCATCACAGCGTTGGAGATGTTATACCACTTCTGAGAAGGAAAAATACGTAGATGGTTGTGGAAAAAGGCAACTCTGTTACTTGCGCAGCATCATTTTCTTGCTATACCGTTCCGTGGTTGTGGGCTTATAGCTCAGTGGTAGAGCATACGATTGCAGATCGTGCGGTCCCGTGTTCGAACCACGGTGGGCCCTCTGTTTTTGCCTACCCACAACTCAGCGGTCATGTGCCTGTGCCGGCATAAATGCCGGAGTCTTGCTCATGCACACTGCTCAGCGCTACCACTTGCTAGACTTTCGCATTGACCACTATGCGCCGCGCTGCTGTTCACTCTGTCCGTACTGCCCAACGACGATCACTTTGGAAGCAGTCATATCACAGCCTGCCTGCGCACAGGGCGCAAGATGCCCCGGTACAGATCACTACGTTGCCTAATGGCATCCGTGTAGCGACAGAGAGTACTCCGGGTCACTTCTCCTCTGTCGGGTTATACGTCGATGCTGGTTCAAGGTATGAAACTCCGTCTACTTCTGGAGTGAGCCATTTTCTAGACCGAATGGCTTTTAAGGTGTGTTGTTGCAACCCTACCATATTGTAACACCTATACTGAAGGTAGTCACAGACGACGAAGACACGGTCGGAAGAGCAAATGGCAGCAGATATCGACGCGCTTGGTGGACAGATATTATGCTCCTCCGCGCGGGAATCCATCATGTACCAGTCATCGCACTTCAACAAAGGCACAGAGCTCGCACTCTCTCTCATAGCCGACACTGTCTTCAACCCCGCGTTCCTTCCCGAGGAACTCGACGCCCAACGAGAGGCTGCGCGATATGAATGGCGGGAGGTAAGCGCAAAGCCCGAGATGATCCTCCCTGAGATCCTACACGAGGTCGCGTACGACAGGAAGGGTCTTGGAAATCCCCTTCTATGCCCGGAGGATAGAATAGACGTCATAGACAAGCCGATGCTGGGGAAGTTCATGAAGACGTGGTATAGACCGGAGCGGATGGTGATTGCGGGTGCTGGCATGGATCACGAGACGCTCGTGCGGTACGCTTCGGATAACTTCGCTCATCTGCGGCGCACACAACCTGTGGCTTCCGAGCTCGCTACTTCGGAATCCGTGGAATCTCAGAAGGGCTCCGGCCAGTCGCGCTTGACACAGCAGGTGCCCCCAAACCTACTTCAGTCATCTCAATCATCACCCTCACTGTACAAGTCGCTCACACGAGCCGCATCGTCGTATCTCTACTATCCGGAGCAACCAACATCTGATGCTCCCAGTCCGGCTGAGGGTTTAACATATACTGGCGGACACAAATTCATTTACGACTCAACAACGGAGTTCAACCATGTATACCTCGCCTTCGAGGGTGTTGGGATCCATGATGACGACGTGTATGCAGTAGCGACTATGCAAGTACTACTTGGCGGTGGAGGCAGCTTCTCGGCAGGTGAGCCACACCGTGGTCGTTCACCTTAGAGGCACTCACCTTCTCTCATCAGGTGGTCCCGGGAAGGGCATGTACTCCCGCTTATACACACACATCCTCAACCACTTCCCTCAGATCGACCACTGCGCGTCCTTCCACCACATCTACACCGACTCGTCCCTCTTCGGGCTGTTTGCATCCTTCGTTCCCTCGAGCGGACGCCAGACCAACTCGCCTGCCCACATACTCCCCCACCTCGTGCACCAACTGAGCTTGCTGCTCTACTCAAACATCCCTCACGCCGAGCTCAGCCGCGCGAAGAACCAGCTCAAGTCTAGCCTTATGATGGCACTCGAGAGCCGTGCAGTCGAAGTTGAGGATCTTGGTCGTCAGGTGAGCGCACTCCTTTGACCCCCAACAACGCCCCGACGCATGTTTGACTGACCGGTTCAACGTAGGTCTTGGTCCACGGCCGCAAGATCCCTGTCTCTGAAATGTGCGAAAAGATTGACGCGGTTGACAATGTCGCAATCCGTCGCGTTGCAGCGCGTTTGTTTGGGCCGCGTACTCCCGCAAGAGCGACAGTTGTAGCGATGGGCCGTGAGGACGTTGGTGATTATCGTGGAGTCCTCCACAAGTATGGTCTTGCGGAGGCGTGATAGATAGGAGTTTGTGATCTTTGAGCTATTGTGTTCAGCCTACTCAATAATAAATACATGCCTCTCACGGCACTACAGTCTTGTGCAATGGGATAGACAATCAGATCTTCCCAGTGTGATGAGTAAAAAGAACAAAAACAAAAACATGTAAATGAACCCTGCCCGGATTGAACGGACGACCTTGAGGATTTCCCAACTGGAATCTCACGCGCTACCACTGTGCCAAGGGTTCATAGACAGGAACCTTCGACGACAGAAACCTTCGACATTATGCCACATATTGCACGTGTAACAAGCAAGGTCGACGTATACACACATATGTACGCATGCACGACGAGTTGGGTCAGTGGGACACAGTATCACTCAGCATCTCTTCGTCTTTATGTTCGTCCATCGCGCGTTTCTCTTCGACACTAAATAAATCACGGAGTCTGGCCCAGGAGACACGCGCGTTTTTCTTCGACACTAAATAAACCACGGAGTCTGGCCCAGGAGACATCCACGCATTAGGCTGGTTCGGCTGCAGGTTCGTCACCAAGAACCGCTGGCCTTCCCGAATATCCCCAGGACTCCCGCCTTCGCTGAACACCATCCGCATCGGATCCCAAAGAGTGATCTGGGCTGTCCGCATCGGCTTTCTCCTCTCCCAGCGCGCGTCCTTCACTGAGACGACGCGGAAGTCACGGACACTGCGAGGGGGACAGGCGTACTGCTCGCACATGGCGATTAGCCGGACGTCTGAAAGAGCATGTTGCGAAACGAGAGATACCTGGAGCTCGCGTTCGATGTCTTCATTCATCCGCTCCTTCGCCAGCGTGATCTGATATTGCGTGTGGACATGTAACCACCCTGCATCCATGTAGTTGAGGCGTCCGGAGAGCTGTGAGGGCGAAGGATGCGGTTCTTCCTCTACAAGCTCACTGTATAAGTTCTCGATGTGGTCGGGAACAGGGTCTGTGATGGTGTCACCGTTGAAGCGTGGAGAACCCGAGGTACAAAAGCGCGACTGACCGTCTGGTTTATATCGTCCCTGAAATCGAGAACCAGCAATTTCATACAGACGGTCGGCCATTATCTCAAGCTGGTGAATCTGTTTCTCAAGCGATGCGCGGATTTTGGCTATCTCGTTTTCTCTCCTTGCCTGTCCTCCAGTGTGAGTACATCGCAGGAATACGATGGTGAAACACATACCAGCCACTGATCGTGGGCTCTGAGTTCTTCTTTCTCGTTCCGCGGGCCAAGCTTGGTGACTGTACCGTCCTCGTTCGGCGCGAACTCGAGGTAAGCTACGGGATATGCCTGCTCGCACTCACAGTTGAGCACTGTGACTGTCGAGAGAACTACTAGATGTTACCTTTACGACGACAAGATCCATGGCTGGCACTGTTCCGCCGTCGGGGGATAAGCTGTCGAGCGTGGCAATGAAGGGTTCCTTGACGAACCCAAGCTTCGCATGCCACGATGCCAAATGCGCCGAGTTGCCAGACAGAACGAGCTCTGTGTTGTCATAAGCATCCAAGATCTCACACGCCTCTTTACGATCTCCGGACAGCTAGACGCGCAACCGTCAACGACGACGGAGATGGCCTGTGACAAAGATGTACCTTTGCGCCAGACACAGCGAGTTTCGTTCCAACAGATATCAGCCTGCGGCGGATGGCCCGAGCTAACGGCAGGTCTACTCTGGCTCGTAGACGGTACCACCCATCGGTGACCTCCAATCCCGGGTGCGGATCGAGCGGGACACCGGCCCCATTAACCACAGCGGGTGCCCAGAAGATGTTCGAGACGCATAGAACCATAGGGCACGATGCAGGTGCATCCTCAGTGCAGATGAGCCGTAATGCAGGGCGCGATCCGTCATTGAGTTCACGCTCGTACCTTGTACGATGAAGTTAGCTCCCTATCATCACCGTGTCATTGTATAGGCGCACCGATAGAGTAGCTGCCGGATGACCTCCGGCCAGCACCACCGCTTGCTCGCGAGGTCCTGCTCACGTTCCGGCTCAAGGCATACCATACCCGCGAGTTTCCACAAGATGAGGCCATAATGGTTGGTAACCCATTCCTGAGTCGCAAGCGTGCAGCCCAGCTCCTTGAGCCTCGCCAATGCCTCCTCGGGCCCTAGCTGCGACGGTTCGGGCGGGTCTTCGAGATCAGTCGAAGGAAGTGACGAGTGGAATTTGTAGTAGATAGCGTTGGATGGGGACATTTGCCGGAGTTCCTCGACGTTGCTGCAGGGTGGTATGTCACTACTGCATACATGGAAGGCTGTATGCGTACGTACATTCCCATGTCTTCCAGCTCCTCCTGCGTGTATGACTGGGGTCGTAACCCAGAGGCTGCCAATGTCTTTCTTTCCGGACGTGGATCTGAGTATCAAATCGTTTGCTATTGTCAGTTAAACGGGGCTCGCATCGAACTCACTGAGGTCGAAGAATCTGTACTCTTTTCTTGTCTTGCCTTTCGCAGAGCCTGTCCTGTCAACGGCCACGCGCAACGGGGTCTGTGTCTGGACGTCTTCCTTCTTGCGGTCCAGCTCAAGCCGCATCCTGCCCGGTTCTCCAGGGGCCATACCCTGTTTGAACGGTGTCGTGAACTTGCCCTTCCCCTTCCCTACAGAGGACAGGCCGGCGGCTACTCTGCGTGGCGTCATCCCAAGTGACTTCCCTTTGCCGGGAGACAGTAAGTTGGTAGACGGCCCAGGACGCGCCGGTGTGACAGGGACAGCGGCCGACAGAGCGCTTGTATCGACAAAAGCGAATGCTGCAGGTAGCTTGGAGCCGGATGTGGTCCTCGACTCGGTACGAGTCCCAAGGTTGAGCGGTAAGCCTCTGTTTGCTGCTGACGCAGGGACAGCGCGGGCTGGGCGGGTGATCAGCGGCGACTTGAACTGCTTGTTCTTCATCTGGAGGCCGCCCCCGATGTTGGTGTAATGGGTCGGGTTCTTTGACGCGAGAGGCGTGTCAGGCAGGCGTGCAGGAGAGGTACCGCTGTTCTCCATAGGACGCAAGTGCTGGACGCAATGGGGTTCGGGATGGTTGGGATATAGGCAACGGGGGTGCAAGGCTGGACGCAATGGCGTTCGGAATGGTTGTGATATAGGCAACGGGGGTGCAACAGAAGAGGGACCTGCGGGGGCATTCTCAATGTCGTCAGATGACGAAGGGAGCATCGACTCTTCCTGAGCGAATTCAGCGTGCCATTGCTTCATTTTCTCCGCAGCACGAGCAAGGGATTCTACAGACGGTGCAGCCCAATCGCTCTTCCCACCGTTCAAGGCAGCTGCAGAGCTGAAGCCGACGTCAGCTGCAGAGCCAAAGCCGACGTGTGCTGCGGAGCCAAAACCAACGTGTGCTGCAGACGAGAAGCCGGATACAATTGGCAGTGCGTCTACATCTGTGGAAGAGGTCTCGTTGCCAAGATGGGATGCGGCGGGGCCCATGATCGTACGGGCGGTCTTGATTACGAATGCATCGGGAGGTAAGGCAGACGCGTCCGAGTCAAACCACGAGTCGTAATCCAGTTGTGGGGGCAGTTCCGACGGCGAGGTGGGTCGGTCCTCCGCATATGGGTCCCCTGGTCGCGTTGGCAGAACGGAGGCACGTCCAAACCCACCGAACTTGGCGAGCATAGATGGAGGGTCGTCTGTCGAAGATACATCGTGTTCTGGACGCGAGGTCGACGCGTCGTGCAGCTTGGCAGCAGACGTGATATCGCTTGAGGAACGCGGTCGTGCAAGAGGGAGACCCGCAAACGAAGTGGACCCCGAAGGAAGACTATGGCGTGACTTTGAAGATACAGACGCGGCAGACGCGAAGCCGCCTCCCCCACCCAGCCCCGCACCGAAAAAGCTGTCTTCCGCGGCGCGTTCTTGGGTGGCAGATAGATTGGCTACGGGCGGGGACGACGACTCTGTATGCCACTTCGCAGCCATTCTTTTCAATGTGGATGCTGTATGCGCGCACCTTGTCCCGATGTCCCGTTCACACAGTCTTTCCCAGCGTACTCCCCGCCCAATACTTCATCATCCAGCCGATTCACGTCAGAGGCCTTCGTATCCTCCGAGGGAAGCGTGCGCGGGTGAGATAAAAACACTGGCACAGCCTGCGACAGTGAGCGTGCGCGAGTGAGATAAAACCACTGGCACAGCCTGCGACAGTTGCTTTTCCAGCTCGTCGAACGTCTCCATATCGTCTTGCGTAATGGGGAACTGCTCTTCGTATGTTGGCGATGATAGTCGCTGCCGCTTCCGCGCGCTCCCAGACCCCGGGGATTCCGCTAAGAGGGCGTCAGGAGGTTACAGGACGCGCATATACAAGCCACACGAACATGATCTACGCATTTCAGGTGGTCGGAGGGCGTGGTCGCGAGATAACGCTCGGGATGATAGCGGTCGTAGACGAAAATGCGTGCCACAAACGCGCTTACGCGTCACGCGTGTCAGTCACGTTATCAGCTCGGAGACGTGCATCCAGTCGTAGTGTTGCACACAATCCAAAATCTGAAAGGTTCTGTTCAACAACAATGATTTCACTTCTGTCAGACATTCTACATTGAATACATATGTCATCAAGGCATACAGAGTCAGCGTAGCATTCGTGAGGATGTGCTAGAGAAACAAGAAGTCCGTGATACAGTGTATGGACATGGAAGCACGTTATGGGTCGTGAGTTGAACGGTCGGGTGATCGGTAATACAGAACTTGAGAACAGAGGCTTGCGGCAGGTGGTATGTAAAATGGTGGCTCATTGTGTCTTCGTCTTGCCGAGGCTTGCGGCAGGTGGTTTGTAAAATGGTTGCTCATTGTGTCTTCGTCTTGCCAACGCGTACTATGCGGGGAAGGCCAAGAGTCCGATAGACGGCAAAGTTGGAATGGTGGTCTTTGATGCAAAGCGTCCTTCAAGAGAGTGAGATGGTGAGCGTCGCTGGTTATCAACTAACTCACATATCTGGAAGGACCAGTCAACAAGACGTTAAGTGATCTGGCCCACTGGCGTAAGCGTAGAGCAAACTCACATGAGTTCCCAATCAACATCAAGTAGGTGCCAACAGCCTGTTGTGACTTTGAGCAGGTTTTCCGAACACGACACAGATGTATAACGAACCGTGAGGACGTGCCACCACGAGTGACCTGAAACCACAGTCAGCTTACTGGAACCGACAAGGTACAAGGTACGATAATCAACTAGCCTTCCAGCATGAATGCGGCAGGCCATCCAATCAATTGCTTCCATCGTGTGATGTTGGAGCAGAAGATGTTGTCCAGGTTCCATACTAGAAAACCTATTGCGAATGTGGCAGCGCCTGAAGAGAAAAGCTTAACTATGGAAGAACGCTGCGCCTCGGGTAGGCTCTTCGCAATCTCGCCATGACGCAGGAGATAGACAGTACGGAAGGTGGCGGCAAACATCAAACATGCGAAGACCACTTGGTGGTATACGGGATTGCGCCAAAAATAGCTGGCACCGCCGCCGACAGTCAATCTGGTGCATGGAATGAATGGGCAAGGGGAGCACGTACTAGGACAGGGTGAAGAAGGAGTTCAACAAGGAGAATATGATCCCTAGGTGCAATGCGTTCGAGTCGCGCAAGCTGAATCCACGAGAGGTGTCGAACAGCATGGCGCAGCAGTAGCTTGCGACGTAGATCATTGGGAGCTCGTCCATGAGTTGAGCCTCGAAAGTAAGGGTAGCATGGAAGATGAAGCTGCCTATTCCAACCAAAGCAAAGCCCTGTATTGCAAATGCAGCTTTGATCGCTGCCAGATAGTACGCGAAGCGAACTGCACTCACGACATAACCAGCAAAGTATCTAGGGGGGAGCTTCTCGCGAACCGACTGTGCGGCGCCATAGACTGCCAAGATTACGGTGACGAGGTTGGAAAAGGTGTTTGCCACCTCGGCTATGTAACGTGAGAATTGATAGTTGGCCTGAGACGGAGTGAGAGCAGGGATGGGACAATTGAATCAGCGAGGGATGGAACGAGGACTCGGAGTGCTTGAAGGGGAAGCCGGAAGATTGAATCAGCGCGGGATGGAAGAGGACTCGGACCGCCGAGGTGCTTGAAGGGGAAGCCGGAACGGGAAGCGATGCGATTGAACTGACCTCACACCAGTCGAGAGTAGCGGTAACAGGGCCCCAGAAAGCTTGGCTGGCGAGAAACGCGTTTGCGGTTGTGTTGAGAGCCATGGCGGCAAGCGGGAGATTGGGAGGAGGTGAGAGGGAGGAGGGAAAGGAGGGATTGAGCGCGTCGAATGGACTACCCTGAGCCATTATGCAGCACAATTGCGACAGTGAACGGTGGGGACTGCTTGGTTGCTCGTTCATTGCCGCATTGTCTATACTCGGACCTCCTTACGCCAGGGCAAAAGCCGAGGCACCAATCATTCAGGAAACACGCCATAACGAGCATCTTCTGCTCACCGAGCCCTGCTCAATCCTGCTCGTCAATCCAAGCACTGACCAGATGTCAATGATACATATGGACAACACAGTCCCAGTGGCCTCGGAAATCATATGTTCGACTTTGACTCCGGCCGTGATGTGCTTCGACTTTGACTCGGGCCGCCATTGCCGCCGAACTCACCCTGCCCATACCTTCATCGGAGTCACACCATCCAATCAGCTCCTCTAGATATCCAACTACATAGACCTTCGAAAGGTATGACTTGCACGTCCTGGCAGCGTGCCGCATATGTTCGACTTTGACTCCGGCCGTGATTGCCGCCGAACTCACCCTTCATCGGACTCTCACCATCCAATTAGCTCCTCTAGAGTTCCAACTACATAGATCTTCCCAAGGTATGACTTGCACCAAAAGCCTATACGTCCTGGCAGCGTGCCGCATCGACATAGGTCATGTTCAACATAGATGAAGGCATCTGACTCACAACTTTACAACAGGTCAATACTTTCCACTTCCACTAGTAGGAGCCTCTCATCATAGGACATTATCCGAAGATGTGCTCAAAAGACAGTCATTGGCACCACAGCGCATCAACAGCCGATGTAGACAATGTACCATCCAACATCTAATACCGTCCTAGTACCTTAAAAGAAGGCCTGGTCTATATATATAAAGAATGTACCGAGGTCACACGCGACCGGGCACTTCCAGGCACATCATAGTCTCATGGTAGTACCAGTACTGCAGGGTACGTAAGTACTGTATCATGCCTGGTACTGCCGCCCACCGTGATCAGAATATTCAGGCATCATCAACAACAACCGCTGTTGACGCTGATCATATAGAGTCCGGTGCCGGTTGTGTAGGGCCGCGTTCAAATGCAGTGCTGTTCTTTGACCGCGACATACTAGTAGGTTGCTTTCGATCAGTACCTTGACTTTCCCTTCCTGTCAGCGCGCGATATGCTACTCGCTGTCCACCCTCCAGTCTCTGCAATCTTCACGCTCCTTTCGCTGGGTAGACTTGTCTCAGCCTAACATATGTATACTACTAAATTGCTTTCGATCAGTCCCTTGACTCTCCCCTCCTGTCAGTGCGCGATATGCTGCTCACTGTCCCCCTTGTAGTCTCTGCAATCTCCACGCTCCTTTCTCTGGGTAGACTTGTCTCAGCCTCGTTCTCGATAATTCCTCCTCGCTCGACACTCGAGCAGTGTTCCCAAGTAAACCTTACATGGACCGAGGAGGTACGTGCCAAACGTCTCAGGATAACCGGACTGTCTGTTCATGGCTTGGCCAGCAACTCTGGGTCGCACCGGACCGGCAGATTGCTCCTGGAGACCCCACGTTGGAGACCATAGGAACAGTAGACCAGAGCTACTACCTCTGGACGGTAGACCTCCCAGTTGGCAAGCCGAATCATAGCACGTATCGTATCGCCGTAGTTCTCACACATTCCTTCATAGGTCAGAGCATCAGCTTCACATACATCAGGCTCGCCAACCAGTATCTCCTGTTGTCTTCGCGTGAGTATTCTTCTCCTCCGATATTTCTCTCGCAAGACCTCCAGTCATGGCTCACTATCCGTCAATCTCGAACAGCCCAGCAATACACCATAGTGGCAGGCACGACCTCTGAATGTCTCACAGCTCGTCCGTCGTCTACCCCACCAGTCATCAGCACCCCACAGCCCGCCAGATCTATGAGCACCGAGAAGCCAAACCAGATTGCCGCCTACACTCTTTTGGGAGTAGGGATATTCCTCATATGCTTTGGCATCGCGTTGTGGATATACCAACGTCGCGCAAGGCGCCGAGCCCTATCGAAACGCACGGTGATGTTCCTCCTCCCCAACTCGATCAAGTTGGGCAAGGAGGGCAAAGGGGGAAAGGCCCAAGGTGCGCGCTTGCGCTCATTGACCACGCCGTCTGTAGAGCTGGAGACGGCTCACGGTCAGCCCCGACCTTGCAGGAAAACGTAACGTTGCAATCGCTCGTGTGCGCCATGTGACGCTGTATGAGCTCGTCGAGGTCCCTGAGCCCGCCAACGGCGAGGGCAGTGCGAATAATGACAAGTCAGGTAAACCGGTCTCTGTTCGCGCGCCCGATGGGTACAACGAACCGATCCCTTTGCGTTTTGCAGGTCAACCGGAAGAGCTTAACGAGAAGACGGCTTCCGATGTTCCCCTTGCCGAGACGCCGCATGCTGGCTCTGCACAGGCGCAGCCCGGTACAAGTGACAGTGCTGCGAATGCTCCCGACTTGACCGCGACTCATGGGATCATCGAGGAGACGCGGCATGGACCTGCGGGGGCGTCGCCTGTGTAGTTAGGTGTCAACCGGGAACCCGTCTATGTGGATGTGCACATCTATGCCTCGCATCCAGGTCATTGCCATGTGCATGCGCACTGCGTTCTGACGGCTGAAGCACGCATGGCTGTGTGTCTATGAGTAACAGGAAGCATGAGTATGAGTCAAATCCATAGCGCATCAACAGTTCGAAGATCAATCAATACCGGGTTTGAGGCATGGGCTCGGGTTGTATACATGCGGTCACAGGCGGAGCGGGCCCGGGTACTTAGGCCCTGAAATAACCCACCTATCTGTCACGCCTACAGTGTTCCATCAGAACAGAATGCACACAACTGCACAACAAGAAGGGCTTACAGATACATATAATACCCTGCCAGATAGGCAGGTTTATCTGTACTGACAATGAGTATCAAAATTCCTACTACATGCTACAGGCCCCATGCGCCAACCCTTCGGAAGAACAAAACGCGCTCACGAAGAGTACGGCAAGAGAGGGGGAAAAATTTGCAGAAGACAGACAGATCAAGAGTAGTCTGAATCGAGTTTCGCGGGTGAAGTAGCAACACAACACTAACGCAAGCCGCGAAGTGCACTGAAGGACAGAAACAGGTGCCAACTCGATTACACGCTTCCTCGTACGTTGGCTCGCGGCGCCCAAGGGCCCTCGGCACCGTGGAGAGACAAGGACTCTCCCAGCACATCCAGCGTAGAGAGCAAGTAGCGAAGATCAAGTGGTAAACCCGTCTGCCCAGTCCCACGACGCATGTCAAAGCCGTACAGTATAAGGGTTTCTAGGATCCCAGAGGAGATCCTCACCCATAGCTCCCTGCGAACCCTAATACGGGGCACTAGGTCACTGTCCGAAGGAATCGCAGATGTTGGACAACGCGATTCCTCACCGACTGCACGACTGCATGGCGGACGTGCAAGATTATGCTTCGATCCGTTGGGGAGGACTGCAACGTGGACTCGCGAACAGCGCCGATGATGGAACATGCAGCGTCGCCGTCGAGACGACACGCCCTCCTAGGACTGGAATACTCAGACCTCCGCCCGCTCACGACGATGGACGCGCGAGAGCGTCCTGTGCGGGGTGAGCCTCGCGGCCTTGGACCTGTCTGTGAGACGAGCGTTGGGGCACAACGGGAGTCTGAAGAGAGATTTATGCGCCCGTGCGGCTTGTTTTATGGATGAGCGCTAAATCGCGTAACGCGCTCGGTTTGCGTTCACAGCACTGGCAGGGTCGCGATGCAGTATAACTTCATGGGCAAGTCCGCGATTGCATCCAATGTTTGATTGTTCAAGTTGCAAGAGGCAGTGCGGGAAGCCAAAGAAATATCACGATACATTACGATATTCGCATCTCAATATCGTCAGCTGCTGCGTCGACCACAATGATCTCGGACCGTTCAACTCCCTTCCCCTCTCCATCAGCCTCGCTGCCTTGCTTTGCCTTCTTGCGATGTCGGTGCACCATGACGGAGGATGCTGTTGGGTCATCATAGCTGCAAAGATACTGTCAGCGACAATTGTCGTAGCATCCAGAGCGCAGAATGCATACATCTTGAGCACATGCAGGATGAAGCCTCCGGAACCCGATGCGTTCATCATGGGGTGTGTGCGTCCAGGAAGGACTTGGTAGCGACGGAGAAACCCTTCTGTCACCGCCGGTCCCAGGTAGCCTGGCAAGTCACGCAATTGGTTCTGCAAATCTGTTACAATCTACAAACAACGTGAGTGTGGGAGTGAACAACAAATGCTGTTTGCCTTACCTGGACGTGTGGACTGTAGACGACAATTGATGCCGAGCCCCCAAGATATGGAAATAATTTTTCCATGATTGAGAAAGGATCATATTGGCTAGCTATCACAAGACTGTGAACCAGATTAGAACCTGCCCGTGCGAGAGTCATCTTACTCACCCATCAAATTCGCCAGCGAAGAGCTCTTCCCGCGTTTGCATTAAGGCATCTGAGGTTACCTTTCTCTTGTTGAGCCTCGCACGTTGTCCATCTGACTTGAATTTCCCAGCTGGTGGCTCGGTGGATGCGATAACTACGCAGGGTTCATCAAGCGGCACACTTGCGTAAAGATGGTGTTCAACCCACTAGGAGTATACTCTTCGTCCGCTGTCGCCCAGTTGAGGTAGCTCATCAGATTGACGACTTCCTTGCGGAAATTCATGTGGACCATCACCGGGTATGCCGGAGGAGAGTCAATGTCGCATATCGTGATCAGACGGCCTTGCCCTGAGGGGAGTTTCGCCTCACCAACAGATAGCCATGTTAGGACCTTTGCTCACCTCCGAGACGATCTAGTATTGCAGATACTACCACCCCTGATGCATCGTCTACAGCAAGATACCTTCCGCCTGGCCGTATATTCGCTAGATTGAGTATTTGTGCCAGGGTGTCTGTTCGGATGTCGCGAAGGCGATTCTGGTCCTTGTTGAACCAATACTCGCACACATTGAACATCGTTGGCTCGATGACAGAGAAAGACTTCGAGTACCTGACCGGCTGTCAGACGGAGTCTGGCCCCACGGAATAACGGGAGACATACTTCATTTCCTTCCTCTTTTTGTACTTCTCCTTACTATACTCCGTCTTGAGCGAGTAATTTGCGTGCTGCTCAATCTGTTTTTTGATGATTTCCTACAGCTGCCTGCGTCAAGAGAAGCCGTGACTTGCCTAGGACTCTCCTCACCGATGCGTGCACTCCCGACTTTTTCAGGGTCTCAATCTCCGCAAGCGTCAGTGGTTGAACGAATTGACCATCGTTTATGAGTTCATTCGTAGCCTCGGTGTCCTCTGCTCGTCGCTGTTGGCTCAAGGATGTGTGGACTGTATGATATCCATACCTACTTCCTGCATCGGTTTGGGAGGCAGCGGCTTCAGTTTCTTGTCCACAATCTCGTACGTGAGTCCATAAGGCTGTCCAACAAGTTCGGTTGTGGAAAAAGATCCAAACTTTCCAAGGTGGATGGTCCTGTACAGATGAGGTCAGACGAGGCTTGCGAAATGTATGAAGTCAATTCGTACGAGTTGTTCTCCAGCTTGATGGTGCGAATATCGCCGCTTGGAATCTTGATAAGCACTGTGTGTCCTATTTCCATGGCCTCCTCGCGGGTGCTGGAGGACGCATAACTAGGTTGTGATGGCCCTTCGCCGAAATCCATGACGGTGAGGAAGACGAGAACAGAGAAAACAGATCGAGATCTACGCGCACATTTGGCGGCGGGAACGACCACGTGCGCTCTTCAAGGTCGCTTCCGCCATGTCCTCCGACCCTGCACCAAACACCCTCAGTGCCAATGACCCTGCACACGTCCTCGACGCCGTTCTCAAAAAGACGCAGGACAAGTCATGGACGCACACGTCCTCGACGCTCTTCTCAATAAGACGCAGGACAAGTCATGGAACTTTATTATCTCCTGATGAAATCTCTGTCCTTATCGCCTCTTTCTCCCCCACACATTCGGTAACATTACACACGAAAGGCTACCTGGTCCTCTCTGCCTTCTGCCAGCGGCGTCGTTCCGAGGCCTCCACCCCAGATGAAAGCACGCAGTTCATTACTCGAACATTTGATGTGCCAGTATTGTCGCGAATAGCGGACACCGAGGAAACGGAGGCACTTGCAGGACTAACATTCCTCTCCGCACTGTTCGATGTTGACCATCTCTCCGCTGCCGCCATTCTCCAACGCGATGGAACACTCGAGGCAATCACGGATACCCTTGATCTGTTCCCAAAGTCTCGTCATGTCGATCTTGCCGTTGCCCACCTACTAGGTCGCGCAGCAGGCCACAAGACCTGCCGTGCGCTGCTTGGGACGGACCATAAGAACTGGTTGGAGTGGAAGTCTCGTCAGAAGGACGATACGGAGGTGCGTGCGGCTGCTGCCGTTGCGATGGTGAAGTTCGTGCGTGGATCAAGCGCGGATGCAGCGGAAGTGGGTGGTACCGCAGAGCAGCCCGCAATGGCGGACGACGAGCTTGCTACCCTCATGAAGGGATTGGTCGTGGACGCTCGCGAGACGTCTTCCTTGAGTGACGCTGTCGAGGGACTCGCATACATCAGTACCAATCCTGCGCTAAAAGAGACACTCTCCAAAGACCCTGTTTTCCTGCGACGGCTCTTCGCCCTCGTCCCAAGACGCAAGGGCGCTGCGGCTGAATCACTCGGAGACTCTATCGCCTCTCCTGTGTATGGTACCGTGATCATCATCTCCAATCTATGCGCCTACCGTCCCCGTCTCTCTGCGGAGGAAGCGCAGATAGCAAAGTTGAGACGGATGGCGAAGACGCCGAAGGGGTCTGGCCAACCTCAGAATCAGTCGATCGAAGAAGAGTTTGACCCTCTTGATGATGACGACCATGTCAAGGAGCGTGGACGGCGATTACTCAAGGAAGGTGCAATGGAAGCGTTGACCTCAGCCGTACGTGCCACCGACAGTCGTGCTGTCAGGACCGCCGCCGCTAAGGCTATCCTGAGCCTGGTCGAGGATAAAGACAACAGAGGGCAAATCCTCCAAGCTGGTGGGACGAAGGCTTTGCAGACCATAATCCAGGCGACCCTTCCACCTGCTAAGACTGCAGACTCTGGAAAGATCCTACAGATCGAGAAGGATGACTTCGACCCTATCCAGGCGTTGGCCAAGCTCGCGATCACTTCAGCACCTGTTCAGGTCTTTGGTCCCATCGAGGGAGCCATATACGATGCCATTCGTCCATTTTCCCTCATGGTCACCCATCCGAATGCCACCTTATTGCAGCGCTTCGAAGCAATCATGGCATTGACCAACCTGTCTTCTCGAAGTCCAGAAGTCGCGTCTCGGATCGCTCGCGCAGAAGGCCTCATGAATAAGGTCGAACTACTTATGCTCGAGGACCACACGCTCATTAGGCGCGCCGCGACCGAGCTTGTGTGTAACCTCGTCGCCGGTTCCGAGGAGATGTTTAACAAGTGGGGCGGGGACAAGAATCAGGCGTCCAAGTCGAAGCTGCAGGTCCTTGTCGCGCTGTGCGACATTGAGGATCTCCCTACACGACTTGCCGCCTCTGGTGCACTCGCGACGCTCACAGCGTCCCCAGACGCGTGCGAGTCCCTCGCTGAACTGCACCACGACCGACATCGTGTATTGCCGATTCTGGGCCAACTCATTGACCCTATCGTCGTCTCGCGACCTGAGGCGGACGAAGGGATAGAGGACGAAGAGGAAGACGAGGAGCTTAAGACAGACCCTGGGTTGGTTCATCGAGGGATCGTCTGCGTGCGGAACATCTTCGTAGGAGTGCAGAATCAGGCGACCCAGATGGAGATCGCGTCCGAAGCGAATCGCGTCGGAGTTGTACGCGCTCTTGTCGTTGCAGTCAAGGGTTGTGCGCAGAACCCGACTTCGCCGATCTTGCGTCCTGCTGCGGAGGCGTTGCAGTGGTTGCTGGGACATGGTGTGGAGATTTCAGTTTGAGTACGCTGACACACACAAGAGTCTGTAGCATTGATTGTTTTCTGACTGTCATGGAGTCTTGTTGCGCTTGTTGAAAGTAGCAATATCAATGGACTTCTGAGATGTAAGGATCTGGACTGGAAGCGCCCAGATGCGTGCAGCGGAGGCGCGGCACATAATAGTATGATACTGTACTCCGTCATCGCGCTTGCTACCAATCTGCCTGCTCCCGCTTAACCTGGCTTCGCTAACTTGCCTTCCCCTCCTTCTGTGTGTCATTTTGCTGGAAGGGCTTATACCTTGAGGACTCTCGGACGACTTCAGACACAACCGAACCACCCCACGGTCGCACCGTTTCCGGTCCTTGTCCGCGTTGCAGCGTCTGCGATCATCCTGCACAATCTACCTATAGGTTCCTCCTCTCCGTAATGGTCAGTATTATGGACAAGCGACTTGTATTGCTGTTTCTTGAATCTTGGACACCGCAGGCTCCGTCCAAGAAAGCGGGCAAGAAGGGCGCCGCAACCCCGAAGAAGGGTAGTGCAGCAGGCAAGGTCGCCAAGGTATGCTCATTCGTGTTATAATGTACTTTATGCTGGTGATATCGAGTCTTTCATAAGGCAGACTGGAAGGAGGGCTTCAAGAAGAAGCAGGTCGGCGTGTCTGATATGACGCTTCTGACCACGATCACGAATGAGAGCATCAACGAGAACCTCGAGAAACGGTGGAAGAATGGGGAGATATACACCTATATTGGTTCGGTGCTCATCTCTGTCAATCCTTTTCAAGGTGTGTCTTCACTGTTTGTGAATCTCTCACCAGTGTGCATTGATTGTACGCCTTGTAGATCTGGGCATCTATACGGATGAAGTGCTGCAGAAGTACAAGGGGAAGAATAGGCTTGAGGTGCCGCCGCACGTCTTCGCGATTGCTGAGTCTGCATACTACAACATGAACGCCTACCACGAGAACCAGTGCGTTATCATCTCTGGAGAATCCGGCGCGGGCAAGACGGAGGCAGCGAAGCGCATCATGCAGTACATCGCAGCCGTGTCTGGAGGTCAGGATAGCAGTATCCAGGAGATTAAAGACATGGTCCTCGCTACGAACCCCTTGCTGGAGAGTTTCGGCTGTGCGAAGACGCTGCGGAACAACAACTCTAGTCGACATGTGCGTCAGTGAGGACTATGCCGGAGGTACCGCAACTAATCCACGCATAGGGAAAGTACTTGGAGATTATGTTCAACGACCATGGAGAACCTATAGGTGCACAGATCACTAACTACCTGCTGGAGAAAGGGCGTGTGGTAGGTCAGGTCGAGAACGAACGTAATTTCCATATATTCTACCAGTTCACCAAGGCGGCATCCGATGCACAACGAGGTAGGTCTGATGCGCCGGTATATTATGGCGTGATGAACATTCAGATGACATGCAGAGGCCTTTGGTTTGCAAACACCCGACGCGTACGCCTACACAAGCTTGAGCAACTGCCTCGATGTTCCAGGCATTGATGATGTACAAGACTTCTCCGAGACGATCGTGAGTAAATGTATCTCGCACACCGAATCTGTTCGCTAACATGCAACAGAAAGCGATGCAGGTCATCGGTTTGAGTGATTACGAACAGGGCGAGATTTTCCGCATGCTCGCGGTTATCCTTTGGCTTGGCAACGTGCAGTACAGCGAGAAGGATGATGGTAATGCTGATGTCGCGGATACGAGTGTCACGGAGTTTGTTGCGTACTTGTTGGAGGTCGACGCAGCACAAGTGCAGAAGGCGATGACCATTAGGACCATGGAGACGCAGCGTGGTGGCCGACGTGGTTCTGTCTACGATGTTCCCCTCAATCCTGCGCAAGCCAGTGCTGGTCGTGATGCTCTAGCAAAGGCAATCTACAACAACCTTTTCGAGTGGATCGTATCGAAGATCAACGTGTCCATGAAAGCGCGGCAAGCGACCGCACAGCTGATCGGCATTCTTGTACGTTATAGCTAAGTTCATGAGAGAAGAAGATCTGCCTCTCATAACTGACTGCACAGGATATCTTTGGTTTCGAAATTTTCGAGGTCAGCATGTTGAAACAGCATCTCTCAGCGGGAACCTGACATCTTTTGACAGGATAACTCGTTCGAGCAACTCTGCATCAACTACGTCAACGAGAAGCTCCAGCAAATCTTCATTGAGCTCACACTCAAGACCGAGCAGGAAGAGTACGTGCGAGAGCAGATTAAGTGGACGCCCATCAAGTACTTCAACAACAAGATTGTCTGTGATCTGATAGAAGAGCGTCGCCCTCCAGGAGTCTTCGCTGCGCTCAACGATGCTTGTGCCACTGCTCATGCGGACCCAACGGCGGCGGACAACAGTTTCATACAGCGTACCTCTGGACTGGCAAGCAACCCGCATTTCGAGGCGCGTGGTGCACAGTTCCTCGTGAAGCATTATGCTGGAGACGTGATGTACAACGTGGTTGGCATGACGGACAAAAACAAGGACTTACTCGTCAAGGACCTCTTGGATCTCATTGGCGCCAGTGGAAACCAGTTCTTACAGGGCCTTTTCCCCGATAGACCTGACCCTAATAGCAAGAAGCGACCACCCACAGCCAGTGACAGAATCAAGGTCAGTCATTCATCGTTAATGTTCTTTGCGCTGGTGCATACCATTCTCGCCATAGTCATCTGCTGGAGCTCTCGTCGACAACCTCATGCGGGCACAGCCGTCCTACATCCGAACGATCAAGCCAAACCAAAATCGTAGTTCTACGGAGTATGACATCAAGGCGGTCTTGCATCAGGTCAAGTACCTCGGTCTACAGGAGAACATCCGTGTCCGGCGTGCTGGTTTCGCGTACCGGAATACGTTCGAGAAGATGGTTGAGCGGTTCTACTTGCTTTCCCATGCGACGTCGTATGCGGGTGAATATACTTGGCAGGGCGACGCGAAGTCTGGTTGTGAGCGAATCCTCATTGACACTGGTATCGCGCGCGAGGAGTGGCAGATGGGTGTTACGAAGGCCTTCATCAAGAACCCCGAGACGGTGCGTGTTGCGTTCTGGTATCAAAGCTCAGAATACCCAACGTGCAACGCACAGCTATTCGCTTTGGAGACGATGCGTGACCGCTATTGGCATAATATGGCGGGTCGTATTCAACGCGCGTGGCGGAATTATATGCGATACAAGCATGAATGCGCGCGCCGCATACAGCGATTCTGGAAGAATAACAAGGAGAGTATCGAGTACGCCAAGATTCGTGACTATGGGCACCAGATCCTTGCTGGAAGGAAGGAGCGAAGACGGTTCAGTTTGCTTGGTTATCGCCGCTTCATGGGTGACTACCTTGACATCAATGGGAAGAGTGCATTGGGCGAGGAGCTCATCGAGGCCTGCGGGCTTGGACGTACGTTGTTGATCTGACCGAGAATACAGGAGTTCACAACTGACATCAAATATAGGTGATAAGGTTACCTTCAGCTCAAGGGCGCAGCTACTGGTCTCGAAGTTAGGCCGCTCAAGCAAACCTAGTCCTCGCTTCCTCGTTTTGGTATGTCATTGGGAAAAATCCATATCTTGGGTTTGTAGCATAACTTCACGCAATATCTGTAGACCGACAAGGCGCTGTACATCGCCGTCATTAATGCGAAGGACGGTCAAACATTCACGACTCTTGAGCGTAAGATGAACCTCGTCACAATCAAGAGTGTATCGATGTCAAACCTCCGGGACGACTGGCTGGTATGTAGCTCGTGCAGCCAGCTACTGGAGCCAAACTGAGCACAATCGACAGGCTCTGAACCTTGGAGCAACAGAAGAAGGCGACCCGATCATCAGCTGTGTCTTCAAAACCGAGTTGATAACGCATATGCTCAGGCTGACTCAGGGAAGCATCAACGTCCTTATTGGGCCAGCGTAAGCATCGTTCTCTGCGAATGGTTGCATGTACTCAACGGTCCACTAGTATTGACTACAACAAGAAGAAAGAGAAGCGGGCGCAGATCAAGTTCATTAAGGATGAGACGGTACCTAGGAACGATACATACAAGAGCCACACTGTGCACGTGCCTTCTGGTGAGCCACCGAATAGCCAGTCTCGACCAATGCCGAAGCGCAAGGAAGGCGTTGTACGGCCTATCACACAAGGTAAACTCCTGCGCAAAGGGGCCCCATCAGACGTGAGTAGCATTATTACATCGTATAGAAACTGTTTCTGAGGTCTCTCTAGAAGAAACCTACTGCCGTATCAAAACCCAAGCCTGCCCCTCAACCCCTTCCAGGCAAGTCAAGCGTTGCTCCACCCGTCAAACCTCCTGCAGCAACATCAGCCCCGTCATCGACCACAACATCCACACCACGCGCACCACCCCCACCGCCATCACGAGCTGCTGCACCTCCACCACCACCGCCCGAGCCTGATGTCGAGTTGTACAAGGCTAAGTATGCATTCGAGGGTCAAGCTGGCGAGATGTCACTCAAGAAGGATGACATCGTCGAGCTCGTGGAGAAGGATGACAACGGCTGGTGGCTCGTCAAGAAAGACGGCGTAGAAGCCTGGGCCCCGAACAACTACCTCGAGCTAGTCCCGCCCAAGCCCAAGGCTGTTGCCCCTCCACCACCACCACCTCCTCCTCCACCCCCTGCGGCCAAGCGTCCCACACCTACTCCTCCAGGTGCAGCAGCCGCGGGAGCGGCGCCCAGAGTTGGCCTCAAGTCGGTCTCGGCCGACCCTTCAGCGAAGCCTGTCGCGGTGTTCCCTGGCATGGCTGTTGGAAACGGCTCTGCCACACCTTGGAAGCGCACGGCGTCCGCTGCAGATTCGTCGAAAGACAGCACCCCAACCGCGTCAAGACCTGGAAGCGCAGCCGCGCCCAAGCCGCCTCCGCTCGCCGCGAAGCCCAAGCCCGCGCCTCCCCCACCTGTTGCGAGCAAACCGTCTGTCGGTGCGCCTCCGAAGGTCGGTGGGAAGCCGCCTGTGCCGTCTGCTCCTCGTCCTGGGGGAGCCGCGCTCAAGACAAAGGTCGGAGGCGTTGCGAAGGCACCGGCAGTAGGTGGACAGATGGATCTGGCTGCAGCGGTATGTACTGTTGGATGACCTGTCTAAGTAGGTGCATGATTTGACTGACCCACAATCGTTTCTCCCAGCTTGCCAAACGCGCACAACGAATCGCCGACGACGAATGAACGGATGGGCGAAGATGAGAATTTACGACTGGTTACGCGGACAGTTTCGCTCTTCCGTAGAATGCAAGGGGATCATGTTATTCATGTGTGCTATACATTTATGTATGGAATAAGGCAGGCCTAGCTGATGATACCTATTGCGATGTGTATGCTCGAGGATTAGATGCATCATAAACGTGGCGTAACGACTAGACAGTGGTGCGTGCGTGCATGCGGAGGGAATGAGCGATGGTGCAACGAAGGCGAGCATGGGTATGTGATCCGATCCGGGGACGATAGTTTATGGGTGGTGAGAAGGGCGCTATGTGCAGGGAGAGTTCTACAGTAAGTGATGATATGTGACGGCCGTTGACAATAGCGATGCGCAACTCGAGAGCAACAGTCCAGACGAAAGACGGCAAATCTATGGCGAGGCGGAAGGCGTGATCGTAATGGGCGGTAATGGGGCAGGTGGCGGAGTGTCGGGCTCGAGGAGGGATGCTTCTACTTCGTCTTCGCTCCCGAGCCCGTTGTCGCTATTTGGGACCGCAACCTGGGAGGGCGTGAGTGGACGCGAGCTCGACATGCTTGTGTTGTCGATGTCCGCGTCAAGCATCAAGTGGTCTCCTCTCCATGACCGGACCTCCTCCGCGGTGAGCACCTTCGCTCCGCCAGTCTTACTGCTACCAACGAAGTCCTCGGGTGTAGATTCCAGCGCGCGTCGGCCCGAGTCAAGCAGACTGTCGATCATGCCCTTGACCCGCCGGTACGCCTCGTCTGCCTTACCCTCGACAATCTCCTTGTCGTCTTCGTCATCATCGTCGTCTTCGTCATCATCATCATCATCATCTTCTGCGGTATCATCGTACGTGAGCGACGACTTGACGGCGCGGTATGCCGGTGGTGGGAGGATGAGGCGCGACTCCCGAAGCTTCCGCCGCAGCTCACGGATCTCCTTCTGCTGTCGATGCTTGGTAGCCTCTAATGTCGTGTTGATGGCGAGCAGGGAGCGGTTTGTGATCTCAAGGTCCGCGATCTGTGCAACAGGAGTTTCAAGATAAATTCGATGGCGCGATCAAGTGTGCGAGGGGGGTGCGAGGGGGCGGGATGTATGAATTCAATGGCGCGATCAAGTGTGCGATGGAGGTGCGAGGGGGCGGGATGTATGCACAACATAGACATACCTTGCGATTGGACTTTGCCTGCGCCTTCATCTTCCGCTCCTCATCTTCGCCGTCATCCGCAGGATAACGCTCATCGCCATCATACTCATCTGACAGCTCCGGTTCACTGTTCGATGATGGCTCGCGCGTCACAGGCGCGCTGCGAGACCCGTCGATGCTCGCTCGGGGCTGTGACGACCGGCTGCCGTGTCGCGCGTGTCCGTTGCTGTTCACGTGCGAGTTCAACGTTGGGGCGGTACTTCGAGAGATGCCGGAGTCTTGCGTCTCGTACGATACCGACGAGCGGGACGCCGACGATCGGGAGGAAAATGATATGGTGGATATTGGCGGGGACTGTGGGGGGAGCGGGATGGCTGTGGGATCGACCTTTGCCGCGATCTTGTGTATGCCGCCATAGTCCACAGCGAGGTCGTCGTTCGGGACAAACGCCTGGAACGTCTTCGGTATGGGCTGGAACGAATGGTGTTTCGTCTCTCTTGTACTCCCAAAGCGGTTGGGCGGTGCCGACGGGGATGATGGCGTCGTCGTCGTTGCCGTCGAGGGGATGTGGCCCGCGTTGCTTGGCATCATGGGTGGGGACAGGGAGAGATTCGATATCGACGGGACACGCGCAGGGCGGTTCGTCAGGAGCGGCGAACTTGGAAGCGACGGCGGACTATGCACGCCGTGCGCGGCAACCTTGGATATCTTCGCTTTGACGCGTACATTCACGTTCGCGGACGAGGTGGATACGGTCGGGGTGGGGGCGGGGGTGTTCTCGTCGGGCTGCGACGATAACGAGAGGGCAGAGCGGCCGGGGGAGGGCGCGGTACTTACGTCTGCATGTGAGGATGAGGAAAGGAGGTTGGAAGACGCGCTTCCTCTCCGCTGACGGGGGAACGAGGGTGCATGGGACGGGCTTCCGGCTGTGAGTGCGCGTTGTCGGGACTCGGGTAATGGCGATGTCGAGTTATACCCGTTGGTACGCGCCGTCAGTCGCGCCTTGACTGCTGCACTGGCGGCTGGACTTGCACCAACAGCTCGCGCTTGTGGTGGCTTGAACGGGGACGGGGCGCGGGGGGAGACGACGCTGCCCCGTGATGGTGGGGTTGATACGACTGGTGCTGGCTTGCGTGGGTGAATCGTGGCACTGCTGTTGACCTTGGCCTTTGGCCTGACTAGTGGTGGCGACAGCGACGTTGCTGGCGACTTGAATGGGGATGCAGGACGACCTCGGTCAAAGTCGACTCTCGCGGTGACCTGGAAAGCGGCCTCAGTATGACCTGTGGCTGCTCACCATTTTCTGCAGAGCTAACCTTGGGCTTGAGCTGGCCTTCCATGAAGACCAGCGGATTGCAAGAGGGAAACGAAGGTATGAGAGGAGAGAGATGAGGTCGGAGAAGAGGACGAGAGATGGTTGAGGTCGGAGGTCGGCTGAGGCTGCTCCAGGCGGACGCTCCCGTCATTTTAGCGGGCTGCCTTATAAGGATAATCGAGTAAGTATGTAGTATATACACATTCATTTACGCGACTGCCATCTCTCTCCCACCAACACTCGGACGTTCATTGCACCAGCCCCTTCTTCACCAACACATCCTCAACCACCTTCTCTATCAGACCGCGCAATGGCCCGCCCGCACCGCTGAGCGCAGCCTGCACGCTTTTCTCCACGAACTTGCCGACCATATCGACCTCGATATTCACCTTCGCCCCGACCGGCTTCTTGCTGAGCGTGATCTTCTCCTGCGTGTGCTTGATGAGCATAACACCAAACGTGCGATGCGCATCGTCCACGACGGTCAGCGTCAAGGACGTGCCGTCAATCGCCACATAGCCCTTCGGGATGAGATACGGCAGCAGTGACGGCCGCTCAGGAGTGGGCTCGGGGAGCTGGAACAGCAGACGCAAAGAGTCCCCGTCGGGTGTCTTGTCGACCAAGGTGGCCGTCGTGTCCACGTGGGCCTACCGCACCCTTGGTCAGCGACGTCTGCGCCCGGATGCGGCACGGCCGAGCGAACGAGCTCTACCTACCTGCACGAAATGCCCGCCGAAACGGACGTGCGCACCCATCGCCCGTTCCAAGTTGACTTGATCGCCGACCGTCCTCTCCCCTGTTCACATGCATGACGCGTGTGTGTGTGTGTGCCCGTTAACCCTGGCCGCCCGACTGCTGCGTAGCCAAGACAACGCACCGAGGTCGGTCCTGTCCAGAGTCTCGTTCGCGAGCCAGACCGCGAACCATCCCCCCTTGTCCGCCCTGTCGAACTCGACCACCGTCAGGCACGCGCCGTTCACCGCAATCGAGTCTCCGATGTGGCAGTCCGTCAGGATGGGCGCACAGTCTGCGATCGTGAGCGTGCACCCCCCGCCGTCGTGCGCGATGTCAGTGACCGTCCCGAGGTGCTCGATCTACCCCGATCCATGCATGATGCCATACACACACACATACACATCTCGGTGAGAACGGCAGAGAAGAGTGTTACGAGATGGCATACCAGACCTGTGAACATCCTGAAAGGCTTAAACGTTTCCTGTAGCGCAGTTTAAGGCCTAGACGGATCTGAGGAAATGGACGCGAGAGAGGAAACTGAGTGTAGCTGACAGATGAGGCAACTGTAGCAGCGCGGTCTAGGTGTGCGACGCGCCCGTCCTAAGTCGCGCTTTCGCTCTCTCGCCTTCTCACCACCACCACCACCACCCTTCTCGTGCTATGGCTCAAACACCCAAGCCATCGCCTGCATCTGAGCCAAAGCAGCCCGAGTTCCGGTTCCGCACCAAGCCTGTCACGGAGAGGTCGATATGGGAGTCATGGGCGGGTACGTCCATTTGCGCATGCCCTTGAGTCGTGCGTGACCCAGGGTCTCTCTCATGCGTGCTGCGCTGTACTAGTCCTTCCTGCGAAAACGCGCCTACGTGTCTCACTCGCACTCACTGCGTTCGCTGGGCTCGGAATACTGGTCTCTGACCAGCTAGAGAAGGTCCTCCCTCCTCCGAAAGCCCCTGCGCCATCATCCAAGTCTGCTCCCGCAGCAAGCTCGTGACTCTACTTACTAGTGCCAGAAAATCAAGAGACCGTCAGGTAGCAATGTGGATATGGTCTACAATACAACAATGGGTGCTTAGCAATGTGCGGCTCGTCTTCAAATCTCTGCTCGCTCTTCACTTTCGTGTCAATCCGCCATACCGCCATACACGTCGTCCGGCATGGGTGAGTGCGGATCCTCAAAGGGATTCCTGCCCCCTCTCGTGTTGGCGCTGGCCTTCGTATACCCCAACTGCGGCGTCGGCGACTTCACGCTCCCTCCCGCAGCCCTCGGCGAGACGGCCTCCCCGTTCCTGTTGCAGCCCCCTCCGCCCATCCGTCCCAGCCCCAGCCCGACAAGCCCGACGCCAGCGTACCCACCGTTCGACCCGACCCGCGAGACTCGCGAGCTGGACGGGGACCTGGCGTCCAGCCTCCCCTCGAGATGCCTCGCAGGGCCCCTCCCCTGCCCC
>KN050110.1:52234-67184 GCA_000743315.1 Lignosus rhinocerotis TM02
CGCGGATGATCTTCCACTCGCTCGTCCCGCCGCTGCCGCTCGCCGCCGCGTTCGCTGCTTGCGCGGAGGCGGACGGGGTCGGAGCGGAGGGCTGCGGGTGGCCGTTGGGGGCGGATACGCTTTGGGTTTGCAGCGGGGGGATGGTCCCGATGACGGAGTAGGAGGTGCCGGTGGGTACGAACTCGCTTTCCTTGGGTTTGTTCTTGCTTGGGCTCGTCGGGAGGGTGCCCGTGGGTGCTGTGGTGGTTGTCGAGCCTGGGGACGTCGCCGAGGCCGTGCCCGCACCGTCTGTGGTGTACGCTAGGGCGCCGGTCGGGAAGTGGTTGGTCGCGCCTTTGGCAGAGTTGTGATCGAAGCCGTCGAGGAATTGAAAGCCGTCGATGTCGCCCCTCTTTATGCGTACGCCAGCGACCGAGCCGAGGGCCGCAGAGTGTCCGAGAGGAGCAGCAAGGGTCGAGTCCAGCACGCCGGCGAGACAGAGGAGAAGGGCGAGCCGCATAGTGATGCGTTCCGTCTGGTATCGTGCGCGCGCGATGTTGATGTGCTTGAGTGTGCTAGAGCAGTGTCCCGCCGTCCGGTGTCTTCAGCCTTGAAGCTTGATGCTTGAAGCTCGAGTCCTCGGTGTTGAGATGGCGTCTTTGCAGGCCTTGAAGCTTGTTGTGCAACTTGAGGGGCGACAAGGCAAGGCCAACCAGGGCCGGGGGAGGGTGTGGTGCACTGGTGAGTGTGTTTGGTTCGCGTCCAAGCCATGTCCGATGGGTGGGAAGCCGATAGTGGTGGATGTGACGAGTTCCGTCACCGAACCCCCGGGAGATACCGTTGTCTTCGACCTCCCTCGGTCCTCCTCCACCACTGTGCTCGGTCTCTCCCCACTCTCATACTAGGCCTCCTCTACATAGGACCGCGTACGTGCAGGGTTATCAAGCAAGGAAGTTCATCCTCTTGTCTACACCGTCGGGCGACTGCAGCTGGGTCCGACGTTGCATCGAAGTATAAGCTGCTGTCGGATGTGGTGGAACGGACCTGATTGTTAGCACGGGCTTCCGACTCGGAGGACGTGCCCAAACTCAATCTTACTCACGCATACGCGTGAGACGCCGCGGTAAGGGCATCGTGGCCTTCGCGGGGTTTCAGAGCAGGGTGTCGACAGCACACCCCGTGTATGGATGTGGGGAAAGGTGGGTCGCCGCTGCTGGGAGCAGTCGCCGCTAGAAGGTATGCGAGGCACAGACTGGCAGAGAGAGAGAGAGATGCATGTGGTCTGGATGGACGGGCCGACGAGGACGGGTGCCTTGTGCAGTGGGGGATGTGGGCCACAGCTGTGTCAGTCCGTGTTCGCTTGCAGTTCCTACTACAAATTCCTATATATGGCATGACGTCATCTGTCCTAATGCGGTAGTGGCAGCGTTCACGTTCCTTGCCCGCAGAGTTGGGGCTTCCATCTGTCTCACTCGGACAGCGATAGGGCTCTACGCTGGGAGATGTGCACGATGTGGCATGGCATATTGAAGGATCTCCGTCCGTGTACCCCGAACCATATATCGGACATGGATCGGTGTACTCGACTCGCTATCCGCAATGTTGGGAAGAAGATTCGGACGTTCTGTAGCAAGGTACACACGAAGCTTGGCACGGTGGCACAACGGTATGTGCGTTCTGTTTGGAATGGGAAAGACGGGGCTGATGGACAGACAGGGAAGAGTGTAGCTATGTGCACAGTCGCAATCTGGGGAAGATCAAGTGCAAGATACGTATGACGTCACGGCAGAAGTACGCGGCTGTGGACAAGAGAGCACAACGCGACTCGGAGTACTTGTGGTCACGGAGCGCCAGGATGTTGATCAGGCTCTTATAGCGCACTACGAACGCCATTGCTCAAAATGTAAACCCATCCACACCCCCGTTGACTCCAGCTAACCCCGGATTAAGATCCCTCACCCCCGTCGTCATCATGAACTCTCCCTCCCCTCTCTCTCCTCCTCTCCAGCTCGACCACGTTCGGTCCAGTCAACCAGGCACCGTCCATGGGTCCCGTGAGGATGTCACAAAGTGGCCATGGTGTCATACCTGTCGCCCGTACATCCAACTTCTCCTCGCCCAACTCCCCTGGCAGACCTCCTCCTCGTCCTTCACCGCACACGCGCCTTCCGCCCCAACTTGCACTATCTCCTCCCCCTTCCCCGATTACATCTGCGTCCCTGCCCTCGTCCACCGATCACAACTCGGTATGCCCGATCCCCCCCGCTAATCTTCCCAACATTTTCCCTCTAACTTGATCCTCTTCAGCACTGTTCACGACCACCGCCACCACGACCACGACCACCACGACCACCACAGGTCCCGCCAGTCCCAGCCCAATCCCAGACCAACCTACAGCAGCAGCGTCGGTACGGACCGGCGCGAGCCCGACGCAGCGCAAGACGAGGGGCGTCAAGATTGCTGTGTGTTCCCTTCCCCGCCCCACTCGTGCTCGTGAGAGCCCCCGGAATGACCTTCTATCCCCGCCTCTCTAGTGCACGAACTGCCGGATGGCCAACAAGCGCTGCGACGAGGGCCGGCCCTGCACACGCTGCATCAAGATCGGGCTCGCAGACAAGTGCATCAGCGCCGAGCGCAAGCAGCGGCGCCGCACCCTCAGGCAGACCGCGACCGCCATCACCGTCTCCGCCACCCAGGTCCAAGTCGACACGCCCCTCACGATCACGAGCACGAGCACGAGCGAACGTACGCGTCCTCCTCCGTCGTCCGCCTTCGTTCGTGTCCGAGCTGATCTCGGGAGCCTCGTTTGCGCAGACGCAGCGGTCCACGCCGCCCCGGGGGGAACGCCGTACGTCGATGACAGTCACGACATGGCTGACGGTGCCAGTTACAGCTCCCCGTCCGGCAGCCCCATCATGGTCGACTTTGACGCGCCCTTCGTCCACCCCGCCGCCGCCGAGACTCTGAATAACAGCGATTCGCAAGCGTCCACATCCGCGTCACAACCGCAACCATCAGCGCATCCGTCGCCCAACTACACCGTCCTTGCCAACCTCTGGCAGCCCCCGATCGTCTCCTTCCATCCGAACCTGTCCGACGAGCAGTATCCCCACTCGACCTGGGGCTACGGCGTCAACGTTGGATTCAGCCACCAGCCCCCACCACCACCACCACCACCACCACAACAACAACAACAACAACAACAACAACAACAACAACAACAACAACAACAACCACAAGCACCACAAGCACCACAACCACAACCACAACATCCGCACTCTCCTTCACCGGCACCTCTCGGGTCAATGCAGTTCAACTACACCGGCGCCCCCGCGCCCGCGCAATACAGCTACTACTCGCACGGCCTCGGGGGACCTCCACTTGTCGGTCTGGGTGGGCCTACGCATCCGTCGTCTGGTCAGCCCTCCTAGCGTTTCTGCATCCTGCACCCTAGCGAACTCCCGGCACGCCCGTCTGGCACCCGCAGCGCAGCGACGCTTTTCAGGCTGCGTGTGTCGCCCGCGTGCTGCTCTCACCTCTCACTTTCCTGGGCTAGGTGGCTACCTGAATACGTGGGTCCCACTTTCTTTCTCCTCCCCTCCTTTGCAGCGAACGTGCGATAGCGATCGACACCACGAGTGCTTCTCTCTCGGGGGGGAGGGGGAGTGCATGCACCACCCGCCTTTGACTCATCACGCGCGCACATATAGCACCCGTCTCATCTGTAATACTACTTTATAGGCATGGCATGGCCTATCACGATTCGGCTCGCACATTAATCCATGGTGATCTGCGTTTCCGCGATTGTCGGGATCGCCGCGTGACGTCATTTACTGGGCGACGACAGTACTATGTAGTACTCGGGTACCATAGGCGACGGAACAAACGCAGCTGACGGCTGGCATCGACTCTCTCCCTCGGAAGGAGTATGTACGGATACGATACACAGACGGAATGCTAATTTGTTGAGAGTAGCCTGATCAGAGGAAGACAGGGACGACCTGGTTGTTGATCATCTGGAAGGAGAGTGTGTATGGTAGGTAGGTATGTCATCTGCTTGTGGAAAAAGGAGGGAACAGTTTACAAGAACCCAAGCGCCATCTCCCCTCCTCGGCACTTCAAGCTTCAAATCTTCAAAGCTTCATCCTCACAACACCACCGAGAGACAGAGTGCACAGACGCCCGCGCTCATGATCACCCGCAGATGTTCGGGTACTGGCGCTCCGTGGGGTCTCTCGGGATCCACCCGCCAGCAAGGCCGGCCTGGTAGGACCACTCGTCCGAGTTCTCCGCCTTCCACGTCCACTGGATCCACCCCGCGCCCTTCTCGTACGTGCTCGTCTGCGCCTCCCAGTACTGGCGGAGGAACGCCCTGTAGCCCGCGCTGAACGCGCCGCAGGCGTCCACTCGCCCACGATCGTCCACAGCCCGAAGCGCGCGAGGTCCCCGCCGTGGCTGCAGGCGCTGGCGATGTGCTCCTCGTTCGACCGGCTGACCTCCTGCCGTGGGGATGGATGAGCGGGTGCGCGACATTTGGCAGTTTTATTTGTTTATTTAATTTTTTTTTGGGGGGAGGGGCGTACCTGCTGTGAGAACATCTGGTAGATGTGCGTGTCCATCGCGACGCCCTGCCATTGAGGGGGGCTCTGGAAGCCGTTCCAGTAGCTGTGGCGGGGGGGGGCGTCAGTTCGGCTTCGTCTATGTTGATGGAAACGTACCTCAGAGGCTGGAACGCATCGTGGAGCAGAACCAACGTGTTGCTTTGCTGGGAGGTGCCGTAAGGGAAGCTTTGGGTACGTCAGCAACGTTTGCGGCGTGATCACACGGTAAGCAGAGCGACTCACCGAATGTTGCCGTACGAGTCGTACCAATACTGACGGGTCACGCTCAAGACGTCATTGCCATAGAAACCAGCAGGCCTGCAGCCTCCAGGTCAACACTGCATCAGGATGCTTGGGATGTCGGTAGGACCTACTCGTTCAACGGTGCGATAACCGATACGGTGTCCTGGTCGTTGATGAACAGCGACGCGATCTGCTTGATGACCTTGTTCGTCCGGGCGACGTTCGTCGAGTTCGAGTGCCACTGTGGGGGCGAGATGCGGCGGCCAGAGTTGTCGAAGCTGGCGGGGGGAGTGATGAGAATCCCCTATCGGTCGGAGAGCGGTGGATCGTATACAAAAGCTTACCCGTTCTGGCTGCCAGGAGCGCCGTGGAGGTCGACAATGACCTTGAGGCCATGGTTGCGCGCCCAAGTTACGGCCTTCTGAAGGTACGGCAGCTGGCCCGAGATGTAGGGCTCTCCAGCCCCGACATCGAATGCCCAGTAACCGATGGGGATGCGGACGTGGTTGAGACTTGATACAGTATACGACGCGTTAAAACTTAAGTGCGACCGTCACTCATCATTACATCGCGACCACGTGACGTACCCGGCTGCCGCGATGTCGATGATGTCTTGCTCGGTGATCCACGTATCCCAGTGCTTCTTCAGAGCGGTTTGGGCGGCCTGGCGGCTTTGGAGCTGGCCGAACGTCCATTCGTCGACGATTGCGTCGTTACCAGTGTTGTCGAAGAGGCTTGGCGTGATCCAAGGCTAGTAGAATGCGGGGAAGGGATCAGCCGCGTACGCGACGTTACGGAGTCATTTGGGCGCGGCGGCGGGGGGGGGGAGGGGCGACGTTCGTGTGCGTGTGCGCATGTGGGGGTCGCGAAAGCTGTGCCTCCGACCGTGACATCGAGTGTCCGGGGGAGTGGGTGGCGAGAATGTTGGTGTGCACTCACCTCGAGAACAAGCCAGCCGCCGAGGTTGACGCCGCGCACCTTGGACGAGCCGTAAGGGAAGCTCGGGTTTATGGGGTTGTCGCCGAGCGCGCCGCGGACGAAGAGCACGACAAGGAGAGACGCGGAAGAGAGCGCGGTGCGGAGGGAGACCATGATTGGTCGCGTGGAGGTTGCAGCTGGAGACCCAGAGACGCAGAGAAGGGTGGCGGTCGGGGGTCAAGGAGAGGCGGGGATGGGGTGGCGAGGCGATTTATATACGCGGACGGGGGCATGGAGCTGGAAATGTTGAGGCGACAGTGTAGTCTGGTAGGGGATCTTCTTCCATCAACCCGAGCGACGCAGATCGGAAGCGGGGCTCACGTGTGCCCGGATTAGGCTCTCTGCCCGGCTCGGTTCTGCTGCCCAATAATTCTGAGCAAGTGCCGAGGACTACATACATACCTCTGCGAGTCTCATGGAGGAGTACATCATAGGTATTAGAACAACCCAGTCTGCCCATCCTCGTCCAACCTTGCTTCACATCCTGCTCTCGCCGTGTGCGTGAGCGTCCTTTTGGCAACACACCTCGCTGCTTTCTGCTCTCGCCGTATGCGTGAGCGTCCTATTGGCAACACACCTCGCTGCTTACTGCGCTTGTGACCTTGAACCCGCTTCTGTCGTACCTGAGGACCACAAGGCAGAGAGCTCGACATATGATAAGAATGAGAACGACCGGTAGTCTTCTGGTCAAGGGCGTATCGCCGCAACTAGGAGCGCTCATGAACAATGCACAGGGTGACCGTTGGCGTGACGTTGCCCGAACATCTTACCTCCGTATACTCCCCCAAGTCTCCCCTCCTGCAGTTAGAATGTCTATTCGAGGATACTCATATGCATGGTGTCTGTGATTGTGGTCTATGAACGGATGCTTGGGTAATAGCCGGAGAAAAGGCGCACCTAGCATGTGGCTACAAGAAGCGGCGGCGTCGCGCACATTCAATGCTTTCCTGAATGGATTGTGAACATTCGTAGCGAACCTCATGGTTTTCTTCCTCACGACCTTGATGACATCCGCAGGCTACACACTCTGCGTACAAGGCAGTCAAGAAGCTAACAACGTGGAGCCAACGTGCGAAGCTTCTCTGTGACCCTGACATGTACAAACTCGACAGAAACTCTTCAAAAGGTTGCGGGTGGAAGAATTGTAAGGGAGCGCCTCTAGCAGCTTTGCAAGACTGATGTGATCCAGCAAAATACCTGCGACGTCGGCATGCTGTTTAGAACGAAGACTCGAGTGTGCATATTATAACAGTGCCCCGGGCTATAGCGTGGCCCGGAAGCCTACCCACAAAGGGAAGCGAATCTTCAGCGAAGACTACTACTGTCACCTAAGTATGATCCTTGTCAACGGTCGGCCTCGGAGCCATTACGGTCTCGAGGAGCCAAGCCGTACTGGCGATGCTCAACACAACCCCCATAGTCAAATAACCAATCTGACAGACGTAACTCGTATCCTTTCGATAGTACAGCCAATCTGCCAATGTCAGGTGCTGGTGAGCTTGTGCAACTTAAAGGACTCTGGAGTACCGGGTGCGTGATCGAAGCAAGGTACAGAAGCACTCGGCCGAGACCCCCGTGCATGGAAAGCAGCAACTGGAATGGCAATGGGATTGGGAGAATCGAACTTGAGCGGCCGTAGTAAAGAGTTGCGAGGGAGTGAAAAGCGAGTCCGGCTGTATGATAAGAACGCACCTCTATCCTGGACTATCCGGTGTATCTATCGCGATTCTCTGTCCCACTTACCGTCCATCATCGGGCTCTGAGCACTGCACACGCGGCAGCATTCTAGCCGAGACGGTCATTGTTCTGCAAGAGAGACCTGTCGGTAGATGTGATGGTCGAGGCAGTGACGAAGGGAAGAGGGGGTGAAACAGGTATTTCACCGGTCTTCGCGGGCTCCCTTCGCCGCTCTGAATTCACAGCAGATGGGGCGCAACTGTGGCCTACGCAGTACTCCATGGCGATGGAGCATTGCTAGCGTGCGCACGGTGTCGACGGGGATGGCAAGAGAAGGAATAGCCATCAGCGAACCGCTGAAGATGGGCTCTATGCTGGCTGCTAGCTAGTAGCTGTGCAGTGTACATGTCGCCGGATACGGTGACTTCCGAGTCCGAGCGAGACTCGATCTGCGCCTTGCATCATCCCCCAAACGCGTCCAACACGCATAAGTACAGGCCTCCGTCGCACACGTTCCTCTCCCCTCTCCTTCATCACCTCCCCCACTTATCCACTAACGCGCCGTTCCCCGTTCACGACCACCCGGTTCCCCCCCATAATGTCTCTTGATGAGCTCCGCAAACGCTACGAGGCCGCAGGGCAGGCCCACCTTTTCACGTTCTGGGATGACCTCTCCGATTCCGAACGCGATGCCCTTCGCGCCCAGCTGGAAGCCCTCGATATCGAGCGCGTTAACCGCATTTACCAGAAGGCCGTCTCATCCGAGAAGGCGGCCTCCGAGAACGCCGGCAAGGAGACCATCGAGCCTCTACCTGATGACGCCGCGGACTCCGTGATTGGTGTCACGGAGAAGGAGAAGGAATGGCGTGCCATCGGCCTACAGGCCATTGCGCGCGGAGAGGTCGGTGTCCTCCTCATGGCGGGCGGGCAGGGGACGCGACTGGGCAGCAGCGCGCCAAAGGGTTGCTACGACATCGGGCTCCCGTCACATAAGTCGCTATTCCAATACCAGGCCGAACGCATCGCGCGTTTGCAAACGATCGCCGCTCAGTCTGTCGGAAAGCCGGCGAGCTCTGTGGTCATCCCGTGGTACGTTATGACGAGTGGACCGACGAGAGAAGAGACCGAGTCGTTCTTCAAGAATCACAACTACTTCGGATTGATACCTTCGCATGTTATCTTTTTCGAGCAAGGTATGCGCCATACTTGGGCTCTCTTACGCGTTCACATCTCATCGGTGTCGCGCCCTCACAGGCACTCTCCCATGTCTCACTATGGACGGGAAGGTCCTCCTGGAGACGCGTTCACGCGTCGCGGTAGCCCCTGATGGTAATGGCGGCCTCTACGCTGCGCTCCGCCAACCCCTATCCTACAACAACCCCCACACTGTCCTCTCCGACCTCGATCGCCGCAAGATCCTCTACGTGCACTCCTACTGCGTCGACAACTGCCTCGTCAAAATTGCAGACCCCACCTTCATCGGGTACTGCATTCAGAAGCAGGCCGACTGTGCCGCCAAGGTCGTGCCCAAAGCGTACCCGACCGAGTCTGTCGGCGTTGTCGCCCGCCGCGGGGACAAGTTCTCCGTCGTTGAGTACTCGGAGATCTCGCGCGAGCAGGCCGAGCGCCGGACGCCCTCGGGGGAGCTCGCGTTCCGCGCGGGCAACATCGCGAACCACTTCTACACCACGCCCTTCCTGCGCTCGACCGAGTCGTTCGAGGACGAGCTCGCGTTCCACATCGCGCGCAAGAAGATCGCCCACGTCGACCTCGCGTCCGGCGAGACCGTCAAGCCGGCCAAGCCGAACGGCATGAAGCTCGAGATGTTCGTCTTTGACGTCTTCCCTTTCACCCGGCACTTCGCCGTCCTCGAGGTCGCCCGTGCGGAGGAGTTCAGTCCGCTCAAGAACGCCCCAGGCACGGGCTCTGACGACCCGGAGACGAGCCGCCGTGACCTGCTCGCGCAGCACCGTCGCTTCCTCGAGGCTGCAGGTGCGACGGTGAGGGAGGGTGTGGAGATCGAGCTCTCGCCGCTCGTTACGTACGCGGGCGAGGGTCTCGAGTCGGTCAAGGGGAAGACGTTCACGCGGTCAGGGTACGTGGAGTCGGTGGAGGAACTTGATGCGCTGGTGTAGAGTAAAAGTTGGGTCTCACCCTGTAATCTGCATGTAATGGGCTGTGTATCATCATAGTATATCCTCATCGCTCTGTTGTTACCAATGGACAATGTGTTTTCCCGACTTGCATGACAATACCTAGATGACTGCATCGGACATACCCTGCTGCATAGATGGCTCACAAGGATAGTTCCTGGATCCGCAGATACAGATTCAGAAAGCTGGCGTCGTCGAGATCACGAAGAGCGTTGAGCGTGCAACGAGGTACAGCCTACACGTAACAGATAGGACTGGCCAGCGCACCCTCATCCACGTCGCAGGGGTCACGAGCCATCTGCCCGGCGATTATTCGCAGGCTTCTCCTTCTCCCCGCCCCCTCCATCCTTGTGTGCCTCTTGCTTGTGTAATGCCCCATGTAGAGATTGCAGGAACTGTCGCGTTCGCTCGCTATCCGGCTGGGAAAGGTGTAACATCGGAATCGTGAGCAATCCGAACTTAGTACGTGTGCCAAGAAATATATGCGCGTACCTCGTGACAACATGACAGCAATTTGTTGATAAGTACCGTTTGCTGTTCTGTCGCATCATCCAGTTCTTTTCGGAGCTGTTTATTCTGTGCATGGAAACGGATCCACAATTAGGACGAAGAGTTACTAACAGTAGATGAGAGGAGGGACGTACCTCTTCCTCCATTTTATCTCCTCGACTCTTCTCAGCGTCGGCCAGTTGCTTTTGTTCTGCTGCCCGTGCTCGTGACAGCAAAACTTCGAGCTCCTTTGAACGCACGACACACTCAAAGTGCCGTTCTCGCAGCTCATATTGCCGCAGAACCTCCTTCAACCGTTCCCTAACACTGAGTGGATGCAAGCTCATCAATGAACTTGTCAAAGAGAGGGGAGAAGAGGACGAGTGACGTACACGCCGTCAAAGATATTCTGCAGCGTCTTCCGCGCTCTGCATGCCATGCGCATGAAGTTAGAGAGCCATGCCGGGGTCTCACCTGTTTCATGATACACTCACTCTCCTGGATCTTCCACCCATTCCTTCTTCAACTTTTGGCGCACTGGTTGTGGACCGTCGTCCAACTCCTCTGTCCCAGGACCCTCCGTGAGGTCCATCATCTCAACTGCCAGGATGACATCACCGTCCTCGATCCCCGCCTCCTCCGGGGTCTGGTCCGCCTCCAGCGTGCGTCCGCTGTGTGAGAAAATGAACTGCATCGAAGTCGAGTTGACCAGTCCGCTCGTGCTCCCCACGATCGTCCCGTTTACCAGCGGACTCAGGCCCTTCTTCCCCGCACTGACGGTGTTGGTGACTACGCCGGACGAGATATTCGTCTCCATGCGCTCCGTCCATGCGTTGAAGAGCCGCGCGAGCTTGGTTTTGCGGGAAATCTTGAAGTAGAGCTCCGCGCGGTACTTGCAGACAACGCGTACAACGATGTCGGGCATCTCGCGGTACTTGCTTTCTTGTACCCTGGCACGCTCTGCACGTTTCGCCATGTCGTTCTTCATTTGCATGATCTTATGTGTAGTAGGAGGCACTTATGAGGTCGTGCAACGGGTTGGCCATAGAGTGGTTAAGACGCACCTCTTCCTGTGCCTCCTCCACACATGATGCTAGGCGTTTGCTATCCTCCTACGGCGTTCATTCCTCTGAGGGCTTGACACTGAGTAACACGGGAAAGCGAACATACCCGTAGCTTCTTGTTATCCTGGACGAACGGTCATAATCAAATTCACGCTAGGAAGCGAGTCATTCTCACTTTCTGCAATTCTCGAGCCAGGTTCTCCATCTTCGTCTTCGTCTGGTTGGCCTTGGTCAACTGGCTCTTGGCTGCACGGCATGAGAGGTGGTTATGAGACCACGGTCAATGTAGTGGACACACCCGCATCCTTGTCCTTGACCAATTTCTGCTTCTCCTTTGCATGATCACGCTCCAGTCGCTTGAGCTCTGCGAACTGCGAGGCAATAGACACGTTCACATCCTGCGCACCTACCGGAGTAGTGATGGACGCACTAGTTCAATATACTTTGCATGTATTGCCGTCTCGGTCATGCCCGACACGGACTTCTGGGCCTCTTCCGCTGCATGCACGGGGCCATGTACATCAGTGTCAACGGTCAACGGTCCCTTCTCCCGACCGCCCTTGGGACGCGAACGGATGCATTCTTTGTTGCCACTCACCAAAACGCCGCTCCTCCTCCTCCTCGTGCACCTCCTCTTCCTCGAGTGCTGCAATCCGGTTCTTCAAGGTCTCGTACATCTGCGAAGGGTCCACGGACTGCTCCGCGGCCTTCTTCTTGCCCTTCTGTGCGGGCGCGTGGGCGCCGTTCACCGCAGTGCCATTGGTAGCCCGCGCGGCGGGCGGAGCGTGGGTAGCGTTTGGAGGTACGGGGGGTGCAGCAACAGGAGCAGGTGGGGTAGGGCCGGCGGGGGCAGGTCGTCCGTGTCTCCCGGACTGGGTGCCGTTCATGGCGGGGAGGCTCAGCGGAAGGCACAGTGCGCGCGGCGACGGCTATGTTCAGTGGTAGGCAGAAGAAGAGACTGAACAGTGGGCAGGAAGTGGTCGCGGGGCGGCGTGCGTCGAGTGTACAGTCCGAGTTGGACAGCGCCAGTCTGAGTGAGGCAGACTTGGCTAATTGGTGTTCGTTTGTCACGTTCCTTCTCTCGCCCACCTCCTTGCTGTTTGTCACGCTCTTTCTTGTCTTCTTCCCTCAGCTTCCTCAATCGCGATGAAACGCGTTCGCTTTGCTCATGGGCTGCCTTTCTCTCTGACCATCAGTCGCGATGAAACGCGCTCGCTTTGCTCATGGCCTGCCTTTCTCTCTGACCATCACGGCTGGTCCAATCGGCATTCCGGGATGACGCTCGCCGTCTTTTGAGAATCCGACATGCATCCTGTGATCCCCCCGTTATTTACAGAATCTCTTTCGCAGGACAGTTACCGTTGGGCACGGTCCATCCTACCGCGTGGAGAAAGCAGCAGCATCTCCAATCAATTGGTCATCCACAACAGTAAAACATTCTCATGTCCAAGTACAGGATCCTGTTACATCTACCTAGTCCACAAGACGCCCTTTGAGATATGCACAACCACATTGGATCATTCTTGGATCGACTGGGCTACGATCAGCATGCTCTCCGAAAACATCACGGGCATGCAAGGGCGTTTGAAGGCGATGAATCAAAGCAGTGTGGCGGGCACGAGCGCGAAATGGCAAGCGTGTGTAGGTGCAGCGAGGCTATTCACGATGCGATTGAATGCCCAAGAACAGGATAGGATAGGGACCATGAGCTTCGGGATGCCGCACGCCCAGTGCCCTCCACAGCATCTCGTCCTCTATGCACCCCTCACGCAAGGAGATTAATGAGTAGGGTCTATGTTGTGTTGCCCGGAAAGCCAGTACTTAGAGCAGCGATTATACTTGTGTAGTGTAGATCGTCTGGTAAGCGCGACAACAACACTCAGCGGCATGTATGGGGAGGGGAGGGGGTGTGAGCGACATGCAAGTGCTTACCTAGATGTTTCAATACCCTATAGGCCCTCAGCTGTTCTCCACCACCTCCCCAACCGCCCACTTCTCGAACTCAAGCAGTGCAAGACCGGCATCGTCAGCGTTCTCTTCGTGAGCCAGGCCGTGCTTCTTCGCCCATAAGCGCAGCTCTTCGGCAATCGTGCTGCTCTCCTTGTTTGGGAACATGTCCGTAGGCTGGTGATAGAGCGCCTCAGGATCCGGCTCCCCAAACGGGCTACCGACATGGGTTGTCGGGAAGCCTACGATTGTCCGACCGAGGGAGCGTTCGAGCGCAGCGAGGTGTTTCTGAAACTCTTCCGACCCGATGCGAGAAGGCAAGAGGGGAGACTTTAGAGCATACAGTGAGAGCGCGCCTTTCGTGCCGTTCGTAGGTGTCGAAACGGAGCCATGGAGGTAAGGGAACACACGTATGCCCAAATGATTCTGTGCCGAAGGGAGGGGATCGCGCACGACAGCAACAGCTCTCCTGAGAGTCACCTTCTCGCCGACCTTTGTCACCAAGTCCCGCACCGCACTCTCTACCGTCAGTTGCGACGGCGTCGTCTGGGGATTCCGGTGATCCAGAAGAGGCGCGTCACGCAGCATGTCGAGCGGCACCGGCTCGATGAACCGTCCATCGGTCTTGGGCTCCGTGATGAACGCCGCCGTATGTGCAATGTCCGAGAGCAGCTTCCCGAACAGCTCATTTCGCGCGACAAAATCCGTCTCGCAGTTCAGCTCGACCATCGCCGCGCGGACCCCGCGCGTGCCAACACGGGCACCTGGCGAGAGGATCTGGATGCCAATGAGGCCTTCGCCCGCGACGCGGTCAGCGAGCTTCGCGACCTTGGCTGCCCCGGTTGCGGCACGATCGGTATCCAGCCATCTGAATGCGGCCTCAAGATCGTTATTGCTGGCAGCGAGCGCTTCGCTCGCCTTGGTGAGAGACACGCCTTCGGTCCTCTTGCGAAGCTCTGCGATGAGCTTCACGGAAGGCTTGACCGGCGCGGCGGTCGAGTAGAAGCGAGACAGGGAGGAGTATGCTCGACGGGCAACGTACATGACGAACAGTGCGTGGAAAAGCTGAGGTTTCGGAGACGCGTCGACTAACTTCGCGTCAGGACATCACGTGGTCACTCAGGATCTTCAGTTAGCCATGATAAGCTTCAAGAACTGAGTACTGATAGGCCACTATGATTATAAGCGTCACAACCCCCAAACAAACCCTCGCACTAGGGTAGAGGCAATAATTGATCTTTAGTGACCGCTTATATAATGACCATGTTATTAACCTGTTATTGACCGTCACTTATTCGGGGGGTCTAAGTGGGCTGTCATTCATAATGACCGAGCGCTAAGGGGTCTTCAAACTAACACGCTGAGAACACTCTTGCGCGATGACACGATGGACGTCGACCGGCCGGATCGTGAAGTAGCGAGGCGGACGGGCAGTGGCAGCAGTGTAGAGCATCGCGAGGGAGACGGAGACAAGGGCGACGAGGTTGGAGAGCCGGATTATGATTTCTGACATGTCGAGCGGTTACTAACTGTCACTTATGAGAAAATGACCATTGATGACCGTTAAAAACCGCCGGGTTATTAACTGGTGATCAATGCTGTCAAAAATGGCCGTCCGGGTGGTCAGTTAGTAACTGTCCTGTCATCAATCTTTTGAATTGTTGCCTCTACCCTACCTCGCACATGAGGGTTGCAAGCAGTAGATTCACAAAATACTATCGAAAACCTCTAGTCCGAGGTGAGGTCGATCACCTCCTGCTCGTTATATGTTGTTTTTCTGCGTTTTTGGGGAGGTGCTTGTTGAATTTAGAGTTATCCG
>KN050111.1:0-41014 GCA_000743315.1 Lignosus rhinocerotis TM02
TACGGCACCTCCAATGCCTCGGAATGTGTGTAATTCATCTGCAGTGGCAACATTGGCCATACCGGCCTCATGCCACTATAATTTGGACACTCTGCGCGACTCTGTCTCAGTTGTGTCCTTAAGTCTTTCTGACCCTCCCCATCCAACCTCCAACCCCGGACTTCAGTAACCCCATAGTCCATTCCAACCTCCATCCCAAAAAGAAGACCCCTGGTGTTACTCAGGCACATTGCTAATAGCTTTGCCAAAGTCTTCAGCTCCAGCAGCACACACCCGGACTTTCAGACTTTCTGTACTTGTTGGACTTAGCTGCACTGCACAGTCTTAACATTCCACCACACTCCCATTCATGCTTCATTCTCCATGCCAGCACATCCTGTAATGTGAATGTCCCCATCAACGCAGGATGAACAAGCTCACTGATTCAACCCCCGGGAACACAACCACAGCATCGCATGCAAGACCAGAGTTGCAGGACATTCTCTTTGTTTTCCCTTCTGTCACCGCCACACGTTAAACACCGTGCATGGCTGACATGCTAACGATAGTCACTACAATAGTCTCTCCTTCCTGTACATACGGCACCTCCAATGCCTCGGAATGTGTGTAATTCATCTGCAGTGGCAACATTGGCCATATTGGCCTCATGCCACTATAAAGCTATCTATCCATCTATCTATCTATTTACCAGGGCCACCAGGCCACGTAGCACCGAGCCAGATTAGGTCGCACTGAGCCGAGCCACGCAGTGCACCAAGGCGCATTGCACCGAGCCAGTCCTGCAACGCTCTGCCTTCCATTGCTACAGGCCGGGTTCTCTCCCTGCTACGCTCCGCTCCTCTGTAACCCTCAACAACCCCTCATTCCGTGCCAACCAACTCCAGGGAGCGTAATGTAGTGGTAGTAACGATACAGACCACCTGACGCGCAGCAACCTGTCGATGTACTGGCAGTAACTTATAACTACCTGTGAGGCACACCGAACCTGTCAATGTACAGTAACTTAGAACTACCTGTGAGGCACACCGACCCGGGCCACCGCTCCCCCTTGACACAGGGAAGATGAGAGAATGGTCAACTGCCATGACAGATCAAAGGTCCTCACTCTTGTCAAAATAGATGAACTCCAGCAAATAATACGCTCTAATAGCTGGGGGTGAGTTATTAGTGTGAGAGACTAGAATCCGACGGAGACCGACCGAGAGGGACTTTCTTGCCAAGAGTAGCGCGCCGGCTAAAAGTAAAGTCTTGGCGTAGATTTGGGGGGTTCGGCAGGAAGCGGCAGGAGGGTGCCGAACGGCGGAGTGGTCCATTACGGAAGTGAGATCGGAGAAACCCAAGCGTTGCACACGACCAGTTTGCAAAGGATGAACATGATATGTAGTAAGTACCCAACCCTGCCCATCCTTGGCAGAATCCGTCCACAGTCCCATCCGCTCAACGGTTCTCATTTAAAGTCCACTTTGCCATGTCCTTCCCTCTCCTATCGTCTACAAGCAGAATATTGGTCTCTGGCATGATGCATCGCCCGCAGCGAGCGGTGCTATGAGTACCATCCGCAGTCGGACAACGAACAGTGCATCCAAGATCTCATAACCTATGATCATCGCCCTGATCTGAGATCATTCGGCGCCTCCCCTTCTCTCTCTTAATATCCTATCACACGAGCTCCCAACGGCTCGTCCAATGCAACCACTCCGCTCATGACTTCCGCGAACTATATCCCCCTCACCCAAATCTCTCCCTCAGAGTTTTCCTGGTCTCCAAAGTCCTTCAATGATGCCCCTGTCTCTTCCTACTTCTCCCGCAAACGCGCCGTCTTCGCTCTCGTAGCCACTACTTCCCTCATCACTCTCTTCGTCTTCATCAAGCTATCGTCCCCTCATGATCTCGAAGACATCGAAATCCGCATCAATCCCGCATACCGGCCCTCCTACATTGCTATCCCAGTTCCTGACGTTTTGCCTCCCGCCGCACGACCGAAACTCCGACCCGTACGTGAGCTTCCTAATCACTGTCTAGAACAGTACTATGCTTCTGGTCTCCCTTGCGACGACGGCAATGGCCCTATCCCCATGGACGTCGTATGGACCTGGGTCAACGGCTCAGATCCGCTCTTCATCGATGCCAGGGCGAAAGCAGTCGCCTCTTATGACAAAAACGACCCATACAGACCAATTCAGTCCAACAATCCTTCCCGCATGTTCCGGTACGTCCATCTTCCCCTATATATCTTCCTACCACTCGCCCTCAACCCCTTATCCACAGTGATCATGACGAGCTGAGACATTCTATCCGCTCCGTCCTCGAAAACTTCCGTCCCTACACCACACGCTTCCGCATCCTCACCTCCGACTTCGATTATCCCGACCTCCATCCCAACCAGACTTTCCCCGTCCCCGGCCCTGGTTACTGGCGACTGGGGCTTCAGCCCCAGTGGCTACAGCCCGTCGACAATGATACCACCGAATGGCGCGACGGTGACGTCCAGCTCTCGCTCACCCATCACGCCCATTTCTTTGAGCCCTACAACCATAGTAGTTTTAACAGGTATGTCGCAATAATCAAACCTCCTCGGTTTACATCGTGGTCTAATCCCATTCACCCACAGCTATGGTATTGAATCCCAATTCAGTCATCTGCAGGACGTCTCGGAGATCTTGTGAGCCGTTCTCCTCGTCATTCATCTCAGGCGCTCACTCTCTACCTCTTTTTAGCATCTATATGGTTCGTATCCTCCTTAAAGAATCTCGCGTATTTCTCTTGAGCTCGCACACAGAATGACGATTTCTACATGAATTCACCGCTCACGCCCTATACCTTCTATAGTCACCGTGGGTGAAATCCGCCCTATATGATTCATGCCGTCCACTGACCTCACCGCAGAATATGGCGTTGTTCTCCGTATGCAGCAGGACATGTCCGTTGGTCCCGACTGGCCCGATGACGGAGCCAAGGGAGAATGGCGTACTATGGGCGTCTCTAACTGGCTACTCAGTGCGTCTCTCACATTCCCTCAGTTGAGAAACAAAACAACTCACGTGCCACGACCCGCAGGCAAACGTTTTGGTCGGCGGCGCCGCTTCTATGTCCAGCACCAAGCGAAAGCCGTGTCCTTTGCCATCATCCAAGAGGTCGCCCTCATATGGCCTTCATGGCTTGCCAAGGCAGCGACGCACGCCTTCCGAGAAACAGAGGCTGGCGAGGGCGACATTTACCACATGTTCGTCTTTGCCCACTTCCTCGTCGAGCGCGCACGCGAAGCGCTCTTATGGACCTGGACCGTTGGTCGCGTCGGTGGCATCGATGATAGCTGGAAGGACAGCGAAGCGCAGAGGGCATGGATTGAGCTTGGTGGTACTTGGGAGGGAGAGGGTAGCCGAGAAATCCTAGTTGAGTCAGGCGTTCGCAAGACACTCGAGATGGACCGCATCAAAGATTACATGAAACTGGGTGGTATTGAGGGCCACTTCCGAACGGACTACCACTTTTGTACGTTGTTCGCTTCGTATCCAGCAAGGGAGACCTCTCACGTTCAATGTAGCATCATTGGACGGTTACGCGTATAACGAGTACGGCAGACGAGGAGTCGGTGGATGGCCTACTTATGGAGAGGAGCAGGAACCCGTGTGGCGCGAAGATGCAGCAGGTCAGACCCAGAAGGCTGAATACGAGCGTGAGCGGAAGCTGCGTCAGTGCACGATCAAACGTGAAGAGTGCTTCGGCCTCCGCGGACCAGACGGGGAGTCACCCAAAGCCAGCACCATCTTTACAGAGATTGCCTTCAACAAGCCTCAATGTGGCGATTGTGGTACGTGTTCGCTGATGACCCCCGCGCTCGTCACTGAGTACACCGGAACAGTGATTCTTGCACTGGTCAACAAGAGCGGTCCACTCGGGCTTTCCGCGTTCCTTCCTCATCCAGATAGGCGCGCTCCCCCCTCAGACGAGTACCCTACCGATGATCCCGAAACGATACCTCATCTCCCGCTTGTTGACGACTGGCACAACGGACAGTTCGCGTTGCGCGATGTCATGAAGGATTCCCCCAATGCCAGTGTTCGTGCATGGTCAATGCGCCTCATGCAACGATACCGCTACGTCATCGGTATGTCTCGTACCCAATCTCTGCATGTGCTTCCCCTTTATCATCATTCCTGTTCCATCACTGAATTAATGAATCGACATCTCATCCCCCAGGTGGTACCTCTCAGGTTTTTGAGCGTCTTCTCAATCTGCAGCAGGTACGCGGTGCGCTGTCAGCAATCGACCACAACACCAACCTCGTGCTACTCTGCATCAACGACGACGTGACACGGGACTTCGACGAAGTCTCGAAGTACTTCCGATGGTGGCAGGGCAAGCGGTGGAGCCATCCTGCTGCATGGGAGTCTGATCCTCATTAACAACGCCGGACGCTGGACACTACCGCTTGGTGAATGATGATGATATCCGTTGCTCCACATCGCTATTGCCGTGCTGGTTCTTGTATCCTTATGTGTGTTCATGCTGTAGCAGTGCTTGCGCTTCCTCGTTCGTCACATCACTACCTGCAGTACATTCCCCAGTGTTGGTACACGACACACCCCATCGTCTACCCCCCTTTACCGACCGAAAAGATCTTTGGAACCACGGACATTAAAACTGGCACATTACTATAGTCTCGAGCGCTGTACATCGCGTCATAATCGTATATCCCTGAGGTTCTGAGCTCCTATTGTTTTTTGAACAGTCGGTATGACCGTCGTGCCAAGAAACACTGATAGAATTTGTTAGAGGGAAACGCCTGTTAGAGAGACGCGCCGTTGGCACCGCACATTTCCAGCCACCTGTCACTCTTGTTCTAACGATACAAAAGACCGGAAGAACCTCACAACTTCGTGGATGTCATGTCCCCCGGCTTCGCGGCAACAACTACAGGTAGTCCTCGTACAGGTGCGATGACGTGGGTCGCCGAAATGATGGGCGTGCCGGTTTTCTTATCATATACCTGGATATCAAGAACCCAGTGACGAATACAATGTGTATAGTCAGCACCTACGTCACTACTACTCCCGTGAGACCGCTCACCTCACAACGTGCAGATGCCATCCGGCCCTTGAAGGAGAGCGTGATGCCGACGAATTTGAGGGTCATACCACTGATGCCAAGGTATGTTCATGCATCCAGGGAATTGCGTATATTCTCTACTCTACTCACCGTGTCGCGGGCGCAAGCCACACTATGTTGAAGGCCGTCGAGAAACCAGACACATCAATGCCTGTTACAGCGGAGAGGGTGAAGAGAGAGGCGAACGTCACACTCGAAATCGCCCTTAAGTCAATGATCTCTACGAGACATAGCTTCCGGAAGAACTCACAAATCAATCATGAGCATTGCACAAGCCCCTGCGAATGTTCCATGCACGTTCAGCATGTCTACAAAGCATGGCTTAATGACTATAGCAATACGAGAAGTGCGCTCGCTGACACTCACCTTCCTCAATCACCAACTCACACACGGCAATACCCTCCAAATCATCCGGTAGTGCCTTCCGAAGATCTTCTGGCACAGAGTCCTGCCTATTCGGCCCATCTCGACCGTTGACCCATATCTCCACTAACTTCAGCCCCCTTGCCTGGACATTCCCGAACACCCTGCTATCCTGATGGTGGGCGATATGATAGGCAAGAATGTTCTGGCACAGCACCACGTCCTCCTCTGACATGTTACTCTTGACCACCCTCGGATCGTCGTTTGGTGAAGCCGCTCTGGGAAACGCGCGAAGCCGCTGAATATCACTTGATTCCCTCGCAGCTTGAGACATTGTGGTTGTACAGTGATGTGTACTAGAGCTATGCTGGCGCTTTGCGATACTCGTATTCCGACAAACTGGCACCGATTCTGGAACAGATTATGTCGCACCAACGATCTTTACCGCCTTGGAGTCGACACCAAGGAACGTCTCGTTATCGTCCCAGTGCAACAGCTAAGTCCCAGTAACAAAAGCGGGCGTCTGTACACTTAAGTTGAACCCGTCAGTTCAGAGATCACTCAGCGTCGACGAGAAGATCAGAAGACGGCTCTTCCTCGTGCTAGAGGGTGGAGACGGTTGCGGCGCACCAACTGTGGACTCTGCTCAAGTGTGGGGAGGACGGACGACGAGCAAGAGAGTGAGCTGCAAGCAGCCTGAGGTCATGGTGAAGCTAGACATAGCTGGGAAAGTGACAGCTTATTCCCGCGCCAGTCATGATCCTCGCTATGTAATCATGATGCCACCAGGGGCAACCGCCCGAAGGATGAATATCGACATCATCCTCACTGGTACCCCCACTCGAACTGGTGGCCGGGGTCCTCAAGTGATGTTTTAGACACCGTTTTGTCTATATCTCCTCCACCTCCTTCATCCTTCATCCTTCATCGTAGCACGAAGCGAAGCAATCTCACCCTAGAACTCCATGTATCCTATAAAGATAGGCTGTTTTTGGAGTACAAAACTAACACAAAACGGCAGATATTGAGTTCCCTTCTTCTGAGCACACCGGGGGCATCGACGCGTGGGACAGCCTGTTACATTCTAATCCAATAGTTTTCTTTGCACAACTCTGACTACCATGAAACACAATGTTATATAGTTGTCAAATAACTGTTTCACCTTAAACTTGTTACACAGCTGTTTCACTTGAAAAGGAGAGTGTAACAGTTGTTGGACAACTATATAACATTGTGTTTCATGGTAGTCAGAGTTGTGCAAAGAAAACTATTGGATTAGAATGTAACAGGCTGTCCCACGCATTGATGCCCCCGGTGGCATGCATCAAGATCTTATCTCTAAACAGATAAGACCCATTGCTATGCACTAGCGCTCATTGCGATTGGACTAGCAGTACGTTCATGTTGGCACCATGTCCTCGTGTCGAAATCCATGTTTTTGATCGTCTTATATTATCTGCATTCACTAATGAGGGTGAGGTCGCACCGACATCCTCAGATCTCACAGGTAGACACACACCAGTTGCAATACCGCGCCGATTCAGGCCGTCTACTGCGATCAATGCAATCAGGAGATCACCCATACGGTGACTGGGAATCCTCATGCTCTCTTTCAGCATCGTAGAACAAACTCTTGCAATGCTAAGAAAGCACTTCAACCTCAAAATTAACATGCTTGTGCTGCACTCACTTTGCTCATGGAGTTTGGCACTGGGCCCCCTCAGATTGCCACTCCCACTAGAGGTCCTACGGCTACTCATTATTCCCCATCACCTCTCTCCACGTCAGGTAGTGCACAACAGTTTATGCATATACATAGAGGTTCACCAGGACCAGGATCACAGTCTCTTGCCTGGCGGGAAGCACACCAAGTTCCAGGTAACACCGAGATCAAGGAGCTCATAGCTGAGTGCCCCCCCTCCAACCGGTGTTTGGGGTCTCTTGCTAACGTTTTTGGGCATGATGTCAAAAATCCTTCAGGTGGTTGCCCTGATGAGCACTCAAGTGTACACACAATTCCTCGTGAGCCTAGGTGTACACGCGATTCCTCTTGAGCACGAACAGGTGTACTGCGCCTCCGAAGGTGTATCCAGGGATCATCTACAGCTAACAAATGCCTGGACGGCACAAAGTTTGTCATGACTGAGAGTCAAGGGAAGAGGGAGGCTTACAAGACGAGCAGGGGTGACGACGGGCACTTGCACAGCGAGAGCGGAGCTAGGCTCGACAGTCAGGGCTGGAGACAAGTGTATTGAGCTCTTGTCTACAGGGGAAGTACATGGGGCTTACCTGGAGACAAGAGGTCAAAACTGAGTCTCCAGGCTGCCAGCAAAGCGGTATATATGTACATCAGAATGCAGGGGAAAGGGACAATAAGGGGAAGACAATGGGAGAGAACAATAAGAGAGGATAATAGACTAGGCATGCTGTGCGGGAAAGGGAAATAATGGGGGTCCCGGGAGGGGGTCATGACAAAGTTGGCCAGTATTGTGCTAGTATCATTCCAAGTTTCGACTCGTTGAACCAGTCGTTCAGGCCCATGCGACCTGTCAATCAGTGTTTGAAAGACAGGTTTCGCGAGGCTCGAGTAGTGTTGTGCAGGCCCGGCCTGGCCTGAAAGCCCCAGGCTTTGGCTCGGCCTGTGGCGGCTTAGGCTTACGAGGTGGTCAGGCCAGGCCGTGTTGGATTTAGAGTTATCCGACATGTTATGTCTCTATATGGACTTGTGGCTATGCGTCCATATGAAGCTAGCCTGAGCCCGGGCCTGAGCTATACAAGTGTGAGTATGGATAGAGGCCCGATTAGGTGGTTCAGGAGGCTATACTGACATGGGAAAGTACTTACTGTGTATCCGCGTGCTCTAGGAAAGGTGCTCAGCAGTGTACAGCGACCATGCTTACTGCCGAACACATCCTCCGGGCCCATTTTGGTAGTACAAGTGCTCGCGGAGCGCCTGCACAGTAGGCCGTGGCCTGTGGCCCGGCCCAAGGCCTCTCAGACCACAGGCTGAGCTGTCAGGCCATCTGAGGCCCTGTCCGCTGGCCGGGCCAAGCACAACACTAGGCTCGAGTAAAGCATTGGGCTGGTCATCCTTCACAGTGACGACTACAGGGACAATGCACATACAAGGCAGTTGCAGAATATATACATGTCTCCTTGTCTTCTCACCTTCTCTCACCCGCATGCTCGAAGGTCCCGTCGACTTCGAGTACTCTCTCGTTTTTGCACCCTCCATACCACTATCCCTATTGCTGTGACATAGATCATTTACTGCATCTCATGTATGTAACTCGCATCTGCCAACTTGAGCTCGGCCCTCGGAAAGAGTCGCGACAGCGAGGTGAATATTAATCAATCATCTTTACTCAGCTTTACTCATGTGTGTACAAATAGACACTGAGGGCCACCCCTCATGTTGTGTGGGATAACATATAGATAACATTGTAATGGAAGACCATATGTTGTTTGTTGGTTATCTGCAAGAAAAATTCTAACAACACAATTAATGTTATCAAAGACGGTGTGCAGGTGATCTGATAGGTAACAGACTGACAACATTTTGAATGGTATGAGTGTGATGCTGGGTGCAGATCATGATGACAACTGGCTGCATGTTTTAAGAATGTTGGGCCTGTGACCATAGTGCCTGCATTTGATCCTACATTTGAACTGTTGTGGAGTGCAGAGGTAGAAATGCTGCTAGCATGTTGTCTGCTGGTTATGCTATACAAAACAGACTTTGGGTTCAAAACTTTGCCCATATGTTGCCTGCCAGCATCTTACAGATATCATACTAAATGTCCCTTACATGTTGCCCTTCTGACATGCCAACAGACTGACAACATTTTGAATGGTATGGATATGGTGCTGGGTGGAGAAAATGATGACAACATGCTTCATGTTCTCAAGATGTTGGGTCTGCAATCATTTTGCCTGCATGCATTTGAACTGTTGTGAGGTGCAGAGGTGAAAATGTTGCTAGTATGCTGTATGCTGGTTATGCCATATAAAACAAACTTCACATTTGAGACTTTGTTCAGATGTTGCCTACTGGTATGTTTCAGATATCATATTCAATGTCCCTCACATGTGGCCCCTTCCAACCTGCCAGTAACATTTTGCACAACATTCAAAATGTTATCTGAGTGTTAACTTTCACAAACTCCAAATAACATTTAGTCTTCTATTCTCACTTTATCTTAATGTTATGCCCCACAACATCAGGGGTTGCCCTCGGTGAGACTCGTATTGTTGTTTGGGCGCTAGATGGGCGCTTGACAAAGGCGGCTGGCTATCATGGGCTGAGCTTACAGTGAACACTAGTACTGCGTGTTGTACTGCGATACAACTACGACATCGACCTCACTGTCGTCCACGATGGTCACTGTCTTTGCCGCTTGCCGCAGTGCACTCCGTCCTTCCATCACTCCTCATTTTCTCCCATCATTCAGGCCTCATTGGCAGGCACGTAACATCCACCACAGCCCAGTAGGTGAGGTCGCCGCATGAAAGCCCACCTAACGCAAACCCTGAACGCGTCTGCACAGTTCTCAAGAAACTTCAGAAACAGAAACAGAAGCATATTGCTCCAGAGGTGGACGACCTGTTCGGAGAGTCTGATGAGGATGAAGACTCCCTCTTCCCATCATCATCTAGAGACCCCCTCTCCGAGAGGGACACCCCCGCTCCAAGACCTCGCTCGGCGCAGGCTTTCGCCCCTGGCTCCCAAAATCACCACCGTAGTAACCCTTCTGTTCCCTCTTCCCCAGTCGTTGGACTAGAAAAGCGCTTTGAGGATGTCTACCACTTCCTACACGTCTATTTGGTCGACAAGACCGACAAGCAGCGTGTCGCTCGTGCTACTATTTGGTTGCACCTCATTAACGTGGCCGCCAACCGCCAACAATTGGAGCGTGTTGTTGAACTTTTTCCCAAGTGGAGAGATGCGAAGAGATCATTCTTCCCGCATACTGCCGATCATTTCTCAAGTACGTCCCCATGTTCTCTCTATCCCCTCTGCTTGTGGCTTTTGTTACACACACATGCAACTTCTCACGTGGCCGTCAGTTTCTCGCCTTCCCATTATCGTGTAGACTAACATAATTCTGTCAGAACGATGCCAAAGGTTACGTTGTCCCGAACTCGCCCTCAAAGTCTTTAGCGATCATCCCAAGTACGGTCTTGACCTCACATTAGATGCCGCTCGCGTCACTCTCCATGGTCTTCAAGCATCGCGGCCTGTCCAGGAGTGTATTACCTTCACCTCCCTCTTCAGCGTCTACAACCTTCCCCCAGTCTCCTCCGATCTCCTCTGCACGACTATGCTCATGCGTGCACTGTGCAAGGACGAGTCCGAGGAGTCACTTATCATCGTGCGCACCATGGTACCTTCTTTGCAGGCGTTACTCAGCAAGGCAAACCCTCAGACTTTTTCGTTCCAAAACAAGGCGCAAAAGCCACTCGGACGAACGGATAAGAAATGGCTCGCGTGGACACTCAAGAACCTCCAAACATCTTTTGACAAGCACGGCGTCGAGCACAGCTGGCTGCAGCATTGGATGGAGGCTACTGGGTACGCCGCCTTCACAGCAAAGGCCACCGCGCCGCCTCAGTAATTGCGCCACCTAGACCTTTCCATTAGTATACATCATCTAAATCTGATGCTCGCGTTGCTCGCACGTTCCTTGCTTTGGGTCCAGTAATCCGTCGAAGGGCATGTGTATCATTGTTTTCACGGTGCGTGACTTACATGCGTGACCCGTGTGCTGATCTTCAAGTCAGTATGGCCTCAAAATTTGAATGCCCGCTCGTCTAGCATTATGCATGGCTTCTACGCGTTCTGATCCCATGGAGCAGATGTATCACGCCCTTCTCGTGATGAGTCGGATTAAGCTGATCATGAGGTTGCGAGTGGACTTGATGACATACTCATACACGTCTCAAGTCCTCAGATCGAGCCATGGTAGTAGGTGCGAATCACCTTCTGCCGCAGAACGCTGCAGGTCATCGATATCGCGCTACCATCCAGGACATTTTGTTCTCTTTTCTATCTCGTGTCCGGTGCAATCAAGTCGCAGCCTCAGATTGTAGCATCATGTTGATTGTGCACTCGATTGTCCACTCTCATCTGTCATTTACATAAGACACTCCATCACACCCGAACAAACGGCCGTTGTTCGCTACCCATACGGCACCTGAGCTAGCGTAACGCTTGTTGCATGCACCCGATTATCACAAGAGTGAGCATTGTTGAGCTTATCATTGACCCCACTCCTCCCTCCCTTGACTGCGCGCTGGCTAAACAATTTCCACTTTCGTGATGATCAGATGGTTACAATCCAAATACTCAATGCCTCATCTGTACAGAGTTCAACACTGTTTCCTCTGCCTGCTGTGTCTTGCGACTCTACCTCGCCGAACCGATGGGTGAGACTCCAGTCGAAGAACACCCTTTCACTATCTCTATCCCTGCTGCCGATCTCGACCTCTTCCGTCAAAAGTTGGACCTCGTTAGCTTTCCTGATGAGCTCGATGGCGCCGGCTGGAACTATGGTGTGCCGCTCAGTGATGTCAAGCGGCTCGTCTCGCGCTGGAAAGATGATGGCTTCGACTGGCGCAAAGTCCGAGGCTCAGATCAACGAGCTTCCCATGTATACTCGGGACATTGACGTTGACGGTTTCAAAACGCTCAACATTCACTATGTGCACCAGCGAAGCCAGGTTGAGAACGCGATACCTCTCCTGTTCGTTCACGGATGTGAGTTTCGTTCAGAAGGGGTGTCATATTCGAGGTGATGGTTCTGAACGTGGCTAGGGCCTGGTCATTTTCTCGAAGTCAGGAAGCTTCTACCCCTCTTGACAGCGGACTTGGCGGATCATCCTGCTTTCCACGTTGTCGCTACTAGCTTGCCTGGTTACGCTTTCTCTGAAGCACCGACGAAGCCAGGTTTTGCCGGTCCTCAGGATGCAGAGGTATGTGAGCGATGCATGACTCACTCCTTGTTCTCACAAGAGGTTTTCGATTCAGCTTTTCAACAAGTTGATGCTTTCCTTGGGCTACAATCACTACGGCGAGTGTTGCTTGCATTCTTGTCCCATGCCCTTCTCCGCATGCTCACAACATGACATAGTGTACCAAGGAGGCGACTGGGGACATCTTGTTCGTACCACTACGCATCAATACCTCTCCTCATCTGATCCCCTCATTAGCTCAGCTTGCGGGTGGCTGATATTTATGGCCACCAACACGTTAAAGCGTGGCACACTAATCTGCCAATGTACGTATTCGCATAACCCAGCCATTCAAGTCCGCACTGACTCGCTGATCCCTCCAGCATCCGGCCCCGACTCACCACACCTTCTCTCCTCTCCCTGGATTTTCTTGAGCATCCTCACACGTCCATTCAACAAGGCGATGCTCGAAGCCGACGCTGACACAAAGAGGCACTTCAACGTCGGTGTTGGATACATGATCGTGCAGGCGACCAAGCCACAGACGCTTGGCTACAGTTTGAATGATTCTCCTGTCGGCGTCCTTGCATGGACATACGAGAAACTTGTATCTTGGTCCGACGATCACCCGTGGACTGATGATGAAGGTTAGGTTATTTTGAACCTCTCTCTCATATGCCTGACCCATCTTGATCCAATCCTTCTATTAGTGCTCGAGTGGGTATCGATTTATTGGTTCTCGCGCGCAGGTCCAGCCGCGTCACTACGGATTTACTACGAAATGTCGCATGGCAATACGAGGGATTTCTTCCATGATGTCAAATGGTCGTCTATCCCTACTGGAGTCTCATACTTTCCACGAGAAATTGTCCGAATGCCGAAGTCGTGAGTGTCACCTAGCGCATCTTCGATTTTGTCGATGAACTTGCTATATCCTCCGTAGGTGGGCGCGTCTCCTCGGAAACGTCGTGTATCAATCCGAACACGAAAAAGGCGGGCACTTTGTTGCCGTCGAAGCGCCTGACGAGCTTGCGCGAGACTTGCGCGAGATGTTTGAGCGGAGTGGACCGGCGTTCGGCGTCGTTTCTGGAAGGAATGGTTATTGAGTCAATGCACAGTCTTTTTGTGCTCCAACCGGCTGGGATACAAGAACGACTAGGAACATTTGTGCGTATCTTAGACTTACGTTCGTCTTCTTGCCGTGGTTAGCAATCTACAGTCGACTCCTTAACCACCCTTATACGCGAAAACCATAGATTATAGTGATTGATATACTTGAATGCATTGCGAGTAGGTTGGCAGGGTATGTATAAATCATCAAACTATGCTACCTCATTACCTGAGGCATACACCTCGGGCATCCACTAGGGATCTTATTCATGATGACGGCCTGCAGATCACACTCCAGCCTAATTCCCGAAAGTTATTCAAGGCTGGAGACGCAGGTCACTGAAGCCACAAAGACGGTCCCGAATCTCGACCCTTACGCCGAATCGCTACTAGTATGCTGAAGGGGCAGATCTCACTGGGCCTCAGACGCCCGACCCAAATAACTGATAAATTCTGGGTCAGACTATCGTCAGCATCCCGCTTGCACTTCTGCCCGAATGCCTGCTTGATAATCGAACACACGGATGAGGGGAGGGGAAGGATCAAAGAAAGAATACAGGTAGGGAGCCCCGGTCAAGCTCAGCTTGAACAGGCTTGAATTGAGACCTTCCAAGGGAATATCACTTACCAGGCTCGACATTACTCGGAGTCGAGAGATGCATAACGAGTATAAACCTTATCTTGGGGTCAGACCAACACACGGCTTAGCGCCCACTGCATAAAGGTGTTGCAGAGGGCGCCCAAGCTCATGTTGAGCCCACTCTTGCAGGATCGATCTATAGCAACGTATATTATTTGACAGGCGCTATAGTGTAGTGGTTTATCACTTGGGATTTTGAAAGCCGGACGCTGGTTGGCCTGATCCCCTAGCCAACTAGTGAATGGTGGTTCTTCCCAAAACCCAGGTTCGAACCCTGGTAGTGCCTTACTATCGCAGTAGAAGAAGTTTTTCCCAATCGTACTTGAAAGTTGACATTATTCCTACATACCGTGAATGCCCTTTCAGCTCTGTAGCATTCCAGTCCAAAGGGGGCTTATCCAGGGACAAGACCACCCTTCACCATGTTCCATCCCAACTGCTCGTACGTCCAACCGTTGATTGTCGCATCATCCGAGTAGAAGTGGTAGCGTAACAGTGAGCGATGCATACCCGGTTTCTCATGAATCCTGTCAAGGTCGGCCATATCCTCTTCCAAAAGTGTGATCAACTGGATCTCATTAGGACCTGTCAAGCCTGACAAGATACAATCAGGCATACCATAATGTTTTGCTTGATCCGCTCGGGGTGCTGGCTCTTTGGGATGACGACTGTTCCACGTTGCACACCCCAACTCAGCGCAACTTGACCGGGAGTCGTATTGTGTTTATCGGCGATCCGCACCACGTCCGGATCGTCGAGAAACACAGGCTTGCCGTCGTATTCTTTAGGACGGCCTGAAGGAGATATAAGACATTGGTCGACAGCTCCGCCGTAAAGATGCACGCACCAAGTGGGGAATATGCAGTAAGAATAATGCCCTTTTCGTCGCAATAGCGCTTGAGATCAAAAGAGGGCAGGCACGGATGCAGCTCGACTTGGTTAGTGGCGGGAACAACGGACGTCTCCTTCAAGAGCACCTCCAGCAGCTTTTGCGAGAAGTTCGACACTCCAATTGAGCGGACTTTGCCTGTTTCAAGAAGCTTCTCCATGTCCTTCCAAGTCTCGACATATGTTGGGCTCTGACCATACGGGATAGGTTTATCGTCTTCGGTAGCAGCCTGTGGCCAGTGCATGAGGTATAGATCCACATAGTCGACGCCGAGCTTGTCCAGCGACTCCTGCAGGGATGCGGCTACTCGGTCGTGATGACGATTCGGGAGCTTTGTGGTGAGAAAAATCTCTTCGCGGGGGACACCGGACTCGCGGATAGCCTTGCCGACCTTCTCTTCGTTGAAGTATCCGCAAGCCTGTGGTGGATCAGCTGTCGCCTCTCAGTACAAGGAGCAGGACCCGACGTACCGTGTCAATGTGTCTGTATCCCAGCTATTTCTGTGATTCAGAGAAGTTGCATTGATTTACTAGTGTTCAGCACCGTACCTTCAGTGCCTCTTTGCACATTTCTTCGACGATCTCTCCACCCCCAGAGGGGCCCAACCAGCATCTGCATAAAGTATGTCAGGAGACACTGGTAGTTTCAAGCACTTCGCATGTCTCAATAAAGGTCAGTCCCGCCATCGTTGAGGGCAACAGCGGATACCATATCTGACAAAGTGGACACAATCACAAGAGCATCCGCGCAGTATCAGAATTCAAGAGTGCGGACACTCACCCCATGCCAACAGAGGGTATCTTATAGCCAGAGTTTAGAGTAAAACTTGGTATATTGGTCGCCATTTCCGTGCTTGATCTTGGCTCTGAGTAGACCAAGGCAGGTAGAGGAAGTAATTAGCTTCTCACTGTGGTACCGGGGATGACGGGTTGTTTTTATAGTTGAGTTGAAAGACAAGCTACACTTGTTGGATCGGGAGTGGATCGGCCCGCCGCTTGAGTGCAATGGGCCAGCTGACCGCTTCCGGGCCGCTGCTGAGGGGGATTCTCAATGAGTTGGAATTCAGACTCGGATACTTCGTGCGGTGCGTGTACATACATAGATAAAATGCAAACTGAAGACAATCCTCAAGAGGATGCGTTCTGCCGTAGTATATTCAGCGCGAGCTCATGGCAGCAGTATGTATACACCGTCGTCTTTTCCGCATAGGCACAAACCCACCCTTGTTGCCCTACGTGACATGCGTCGGCATGTCCTGTAACAGAAGCACAAAAGTTGATACTGGTCCGTGGTCGAAACAATGGAAGGAGAGAAGATCAGGTAGGACAGTGCAGTCTGCCCCACTCGAACGGAGACATCAACCCTAGTGAGAGGCGCAGAGCCGTTCTTGACGTCGGGATGGAATGTTCACCTCCTCCCCGGCGTGCACTATGTATTAATTACCCTTTAACGTCTCAAAGACTGTCTGGTTCGTGGTGACGAAGGGGCAGTAGGGTACCTTCGTCATGATGGACAGGCGAGAGCGGTGACGATAGCCCAAGTGCGAATGGAGGTGCAGGAGGTGTCAGAAATAACCGTTAGAGAACCGATGACCCGCTGTTCTGCCACGCACTGATGGGAGGAGGGATGAGTGTCAGCCTCCGTGTGAAAGCGATTCCACGTAAAGTGGCCTTGGAGCATTGAGCGAACATGAGATCGCACCATTATATGACTGCGAGTCAGAACAAGGTATTCAATCTCCAGTTTCGTGAACCAGGACAGAGGCAAGAGGCACGAGGAAAGGACAGTCGCAGATGGCCAGGATAGGATACAAATCTTGAAAATGGGAAGGACGATCACGCGCCGTAGAGCGGCCAAAGTGTGGGAAGGTAGGGTATCCAGCATACATTATGGCTGAAGCAAAAGCGATAAAGAAGAAACATGCCCTAGTGCATATTTAGATCAGGCGTGCGAAGACCAGCTTCCTGTGTCTAATCTACCTCCTCACACCGGCTCGCGTGCACGCAGCTGATGCCTGGACTCAGCCAAAACCACCAGGTGCTTAGTCCGTGATCACAGGCTAAACGAGCGCGGGGCGAGTTGACTTACCAACACAAGACCTGAACCTCTCGTCGCAGAGCAGCTAGCGCTGAGAATGACAGAAGGAGAGGAGCCACTCTCTCCTTCCGTCCGCTCAGTAGCCATTAGCAACTGCGAAGGCGAGCCAAGGCCGAAGGACCTCCAGCAACCTGCCCCACTATACCTGTACATGAGTCCGAGTCCGAGTCCGAGTCCAAGCCCACGTCTATGTCCATGTCCAAGTCCCGGAACCAGATGCACAAGATCAAAGCCCAACTCTGCAGAGCCGACACAAGTACACTGAGATCGCTACAAGACCAATGTGAGCAAACAGCGCAAGATAGCTGCAGGAACAGGACCCACCTCACAGCTTCCCTAGCGCACTCTAGGGGCGCCATGGTCGCCGATCCTTCAACTCCCTTGCTGCAAGGCCAGTGAGGACAGCCTTGACCTTGATTGCACCCTGCACAGGCCGTTCATCTGACTTCTGCTGGGCGAGAATCTTCGAGTATGCGCGCGTTCGGGGGCGATCATATGTCGTCGTCACCATCTTCTTCTGTGCCCGGGCGGGCTCGGTGGGAGACCATCGAACCCGCTTCGCGCATCCTGACGGTGCTGACTCGTCCGAGGGCCGCTTGAGGCTTGAGGGGCATACCCGTGCCGCGACCACTATCTGAACATTTGTCGCTATCTCAAGCGACACCTTCAGCTCCCCAGCCTCCACATTGACAGGGGTAAATTGAAAGTCGATCTGCAAGTTTGGATCCTGGTGCGCGCCGGCAAGTGCGGGGCACCTGTCAAGTTTGTCAGCCAATTCTACTGTCGCATCGCCTGCACCGTGCCAGTCCTGATCCGACAACCAGCTTGTGCGCTCTGGCTCGTCAATTTTTTTCAGAGTCGTCGTCGAAGGTTGCCGGCATTGTGAACTGAGGTATCCGTTATTGAGGTCAAAAAAGGAGGGGGCGGGGCCTTTGGACTCGAGTCCAGAAGCGTTATTGCACATCGGAGGAGGGCCAAGGGGGTCGGAGTAGGCGAAGGGAGAGAAGGAGGCGGAGGTAAAGGGAAAGAAGACCGGAGTGTGAGCAGGGCTACGGGTGAGTTCATAGGGGAGCTCGCCGGTGATCTCATCGACAGCGTAGACGAAAGGGCAAGGATACATGGGGGCAAAGTGTAGTACGGGGTAAATGGTGGATGTAGTGAAAGTGAAGGTGAAAGCCCTGCTCGATGCGTAGGAAGACCATCAGGGGCGGGTACGACATGGCGGAACGAGGAGGAGTTACGATTTGGACCACTACAGACAACTCCGGCCAGTCCGTTCATCCGTGACTTCGGATGCTAGACGAGATATCGATTAGGATGACAACTTGCAAGAATGAGACACAAGACCAGGATTCATGCCATTGTTGTAGCCATATGGATCATTGATGGAACGAGATGCAAACTTGTGGGATATGTCTGAATACTGGATGGTTAGGACACCTAGTATAAAAGTCGTCCAAGCCTGCACATTTGGTACAACAAGATCGGAGAGTCGGCCCGGAATTGCCACACGGCTCTTCGGTCGAGCTGAACTCACCAGTTGTTCTTGAAGTTGCTAATAAACATTTAAACCATTGTTCGAGGCTATGTTGTCAATATTGTTGAGACTGTTCTTCAACTTGTTCTCTAACTTGTCTCAACGCAGTGACTCTTGCGATTCGACTGGCTCCAGGTATCTTCTCATCCAGATGCTGCTAACTGCACAACACACCATATCCCAGCAAGTCCGACTGGGAGTCGTTCCTTACAAACAAGACTGCTCGCGTCATAACCCAGTGGTGTTCGCAATTCCGGTGTCGGCTTCATTTAAACCGAAATGTCCATTCGATATGACGCGCAATAGGAGGTTATACCTTGGTCTCTCTATAAATCCTGTACGTGCTCCAACCCTTGCCCAACTTCAGCTTCCCCACCGTCATCTTGAACTCCTGTATAGCCTGTGCGACCTCCGTTAATTACTGCACCACCTCCCGCACTTGTCTATACTTTCCTCATCATGTCTTCTTACACCCCTCTTGCTAAGTATACCTTCAGAACCCCCTCCGGACGCCGCTTCTGGGGCTCCAGTAAGAGCAAGACCCGCGTTCTCAACGAACACGACGAATGGTCAAAGCTCTCCATTGCCCATGAAAATGCGCACTCGAGACCGATGGGTGACATAACAATGGCTGAGGCTGACGAGGACCCCAAGGCTACGATCGACATCACGATGGCCGACCCTCCGATCCGTCGTGTGGGCAAGCGCGGCGCTACAGAGGACTTCGAGGAACTTGGGGGGACTTTGACGGGCTCCCGCACCGCGAAGAGGGTCAAGATCTCTCAGTCGCTCGGGGACAAACGCCGGATGGGCGATGACCTGGACGAGGTGTGTCGTCAGATGAAAAAGATTAAGATCACTCACTGCCGTGGCATCCTCAAGATTCCAGGTGAGGCTACGAAGCAAAAGAAGCACGTACGGTGGTGCACAACCGTCGTCGGTGAGGGCGTGCCTGTTCCGCCCTCTCCTCCAACTCCCCCAACTCGTACCTATGCGCCAGCCTTCCCTCCACCTCCCGCGTGGATGAACGTACCGAAACGAAGCCTGTTCGCGAAAGCGGCACAGAAGAGCCTGTCGCCGACGCGCCCTAGGGACTATCCTATATCAAAGCGGCACAGAAGAGTCTGTCACCGACGCGCCCTAGAGACTATCCTATACCGAGTTGGGAAGACCGTGAACTGATGTTCGAGAAGTTGCGCAGAATGCACACTACCATGGGGCTCAGCATGAGGGAAAGGAAAGAGCGTGCGGCACAGCAGTGGAGGGAGGGTCAAGTTACCGTGAGCGCGTAGTTGACGAGGTGAGTTGTTGTCCTCGATGATCATCGTGCGTTAACTGACATGAAACATAGTCTGTGGAGGACGGGGGCGATTGTGTGGACTCTGGAGGAATGGCGCGTATGGGTTTGGATGAGGTGGGTTCTGATTCAGCAGTGTTCCTGGAGTTGTCGCCTAATATCTCTCTTCCAGCGGGCTTGGTTGACTTTCGATTCTGGGGACTTAGGGTCGGACCTTTTCGGTATCTGGTTTTGACATTCGGACACGGAGATGGACTCGGACACGGACATGGACGTGGACTCAGACTCGGACTCGTTGGTGCTGACTCCCTTTACAGGTATAGCAGGGCAGGCACGTTGGAGGCGGACGGAGGCTTCGACCTTTGCTCGTCTTCGGGGTTGCTGACGCTCGTCTCCGGGGTTGCTGTTGGTCACTGAGCGGGCGGGTGGAGAGAGTGGCTCCTCTCCATCTGTCATTCTCAGCGTTGGCTGCCCCGCGACGTAAAGTGCTGGTATTGTGCAGGTAACTCCATGGCGTTACTCGTTACGTATTGGCCCGGTACTAACATATCTTTCTGTCCCAGGTTTGGTAATTCATTCGGGTTACCTCTGAGATCTTTCCTCTTGAATGTATAATAAGCTGGATGTTAGTCACGAACTCGGACTTCTTGTGATTGGATGATGTGACATGCCATCAAAATACCAAGAAGCTGTGACGTTCAACTTTGCTCTTGTTGTCAATGTTGCCTCCGTTTGGCAACCTGCACCCAACCAATTATATGTGTGCTCTCCCTGCGGAAATCACTCCGAGTCCTAGCACTCGAGGCTCCTGCTGGCTGTCTGCATCTTCAACTCCACACCTGGGTTTACCGTAAGAAACAAAACGTGACTGAATCTGATGGGTATATGAAAGCGTTGATGTCTCAAGCATGAACCTCTGTGCTCACTCACGTGTTCCCCTCATATCTCCGCAAGCATGTGTATTATTCAGCACTTCGTAGTGTTGTCTCGTAATATGATACTAGGGTATGATCCAATCGCAATGTGTCCGGCGCTCTCCACCTTCCCACCGCCAGTACTTACTAAGGCCGTACTAGGTTGCTCAAGTCACCCAGGATACAAGTCGACCGCTTGTTACTTCCCCCGTTGCATTCGCTGCTCCGCCGCCCTTCAATATGTCAAATGTTGCAGGAGAACATCCCTATAATCTTTCCATTCTTGACTCTGAGATTGAGCTATTACACAAGAAACTCGACTTGGTTCGTTTTCCCGATGAATTAGAAGGTGCAGGATGGGACTACGGTGTTCCGCTCGCCGACATCAAAAGACTCGTCTCGCACTGGAAGGGCGGTTTCAACTGGCGCAAGACGGAAGCTGAAATTAACAAGCTTCCTATGTTCACACGCGATATAGACGTTGAAGGCTTTGGGACACTCAACATCCACTATGTCCACCAGAAGAGTGACATTGCTGGCGCTATCCCGCTGATGTTCGCTCATGGCTGTAGGAACCAATGAACTGCATCAAACCTCTTCTCTGTAGTAACGATACTATTGGTGACAGGGCCGGGCTCGTTCATTGAAGTCAGGAAGCTGCTTCCGCTTCTCACTGCTAGCGCGGCAGATCATCCAAGCTTCCATGTCGTCGCACTCAGTCACCCTGGCTTCGGATTCTCGGAAGCCCCCCAGAAGCCGGGGTTTAGTGGTCGCCAGTACGCTGAGGTGATTGGGATTATAGCATGATTCTAGTCCCAACGAAAGGCTGAACTCGTTGTAAGGTCATCAATAAACTTATGCTGTCTCTTGGGTATAACGAGTATGGTACGTGCTGGGTAATCCTCTGAGAATATCTCATTGACTGTGAGCATCCTTGCTGTACAGTATACCAAGGCGGGGATTGGGGAGAGACTGTGAGCCTCATGATCTCGACTACTAAACTCAATGCTCACGCACTCATGGTAGATTGGCGCATTCACTGCAACTTACTATGGGCACAAGCATTTGAAGGCATGGCATACGAACATGCCTATGTGAGTCACGATCAGCTAACGGCGTGGAAGTGACATGCTCACTTTGAGCGCCGCCTAGCCCCAATCCGCCCACGCTCCTTTCTAATCCCTTGCTGTACCTCAACAACTTCTTCCTCGATACATCGTCAAAGAAGCGACTTGCCAACACAAGGCACCACGGCACCAAGGGAACAGGCTACTTCCGCGAGCAAGCAACCAAGCCTCAAACTATAGGCTATAGTATCGCGGACTCCCCGGTAGGTTTGCTGGCGTGGATATATGAGAAGCTTATCCTCTGGACGGACGAATACCCCTGGTCGGATGACGAAGGTGCGACACTCTCACAATACTTAGTCGTACTCATGGGCGGAATTGGTTGTGGCAGTTCTGGAGTGGATTTCTATCTACTGGTTCTCTCGCGCGGGTCCGGCGGCTTCGGTCCGTATCTACTATGAGATGACCGGTGGAGGAACACACGACACGCACAAAGGGACGAAGAAGACATCGGTCCCGGTCGGCACAGCCTACTTCCCCAAGGAGATTTTTCAGTTTCCCTTGTCGTGAGTCCGAGCAACCCTCTTTCGTTCTCATGGCGCTAAGTCATGGTCTACATGGACAGGTGGTCGCACAGTATAGGGAAGCTAGTGTTCGAGTCCCAACACGATAAGGGAGGCCACTTTGCGGCATATGAGCAACCTGAAGCACTCGCGACTGACCTCCGCAAAATGTTTGGGAGAGGCGGCCTAGCACATGGGGTGGTCTCCGGCAAGAGTGGTTACGCATGATGAATCGCAAGATCTCGACCATGGATTCACAAGGTCCACGGTCCCTGTTTTCAGCCGCCTTCAATGGTCAGGAACATGACGATGATTCTCACCGCCCCATGTTCCTCTCTTCTGGAGCCTCATGTAATACATAGTACTCGCCCTTGCAATTGGCACGGGATCCTCCGGAACCTTGCTTTACGGGGCGCGATGTTCATATTATGCTGATCTGAATCGTCGCATCCGAGGTATCCTCCCGCAATGCGCTGATCCAGACGATATATCAATCTCGCTCCTACTGCTAACGGCCTTCATGCGCGTAAGTGCGCGTGCATAGCGCAGGAGCAAGTAAGTCAAGGCTGGAGCGCAAAGTAGCTCGTGGCTGCGCTCGAATGAATGTGGCTGTAGATCAAGAACTGCCAGGCGCCGACTTGTGTTTATGAGCGGCCTTAACCGGTAACGCACTGAATACTGTTACTACAATGTCAATACATGACACTCTCAAATCGCCTCTCTGTAGGCGACTCAGTTTCTATCGTCCACGATACCACGTTCCCGTACACAAAAGCCAAATATCTGGGAGTATCTGCAAAGTACAGTAGTCCTGCGCTGGCTAATAAGCACTCAGGGCAGCTTCACCCTTGGCTCACTTGGGTATCAGGTCTTGGCAAGTACAGTTTGTGACTGAGTCAGATCAACTCTGTGCGCTCATGTTCTTCACATTGGTTACGAGATTTGCCGGAGAATCAACCGCTTCTCCGAGTCTGTGTCTCTGGAGGTCTCTGGACCGTCCGATAGGAGGATGGCCGACCACGTGCGCATCGAGGTTTCGCATCGCTCGCGAGCGGCACACTGGAACATGGGCGCGCGCGTCTCTCGTGCTCATCGTCAAGCTTTCAAGCTTTAAGAATGATCAAGTCCGTCACAGAAACCTGCTTTCAAGACCTGCGCCTTGCTTTCAAGACCTGTCCTCTGCTCTGAAGACCTGCCCCCTGCTTGCAAAACCTGCCCCCTTTTCTGCATCCTCCGCTCTTTCTGAAGAATGCTTGCTCGGAACTATGTGCTACAACTGCCAGATTCCGGCTTATTCGTTTCAGCTAATCGTTACACCCCAGCAGGCGAGGACAAGCCTGAGACGGCCCAGGGTGATGCAGGGGGCGGTCTTACCTTTGTGTTCGCACATTGCAGCAGCGCACGTACGTTCTTTGATGCCGCCTCTACCGGCAGGCCATCTTGAAGACTATTGCAGACAAGGAGCACTGGGAGACAACAATTGAAAGGCTTTTCGACCTCTGTGCCACTGCCCAGTCACTACCGCCTCAGTTACGCATCCGCGATGCGTGGGCTCTAGATGCGCAGAGTCATGGAGACTCCGCGGTGCTGAACAAGGATCTTCTTGGGGAGAAGCCCTTATGTAAGTAAGCTTGAGTTTCAGCTCTGTTGCCTGTCGATGCTGAATGCGCCTCACTTCACCGCATTAGCCGTCACAGATTACGCGAGCATGCTCCAATACTTTGTTACATCCAAATTCGTGCAGGGTCGCACCATCGTTGCCGTAGGACACTCTGCGAGCACATCGGCATGGTACGAACTAGCATCCTTTTCTCCAGCGATCGATTACAAGTTGAATTGTATACGGTAGGACCATTGCATGTGCTGGGAGGAGTATCCCTAGTATTCGCGCCATCATTCTCGTGGAGCCTGTCATGGTCACACCTCCCATAGCGGACCGAGATCCACGCATTATGAAGGGCGAAACGAATGTCGCAGGTGTGCTCTCTCGTCAAGACAGTTGGCCAAGTCGTGCCGCCCTACTCCAGATGATGAGCAAGAGGTATCCCTGGAAGATATGGGATAAGCGTATCTTCGAGGGATATTTGGTGAACATTCATATCATATCATTCAACATGAGTTAAATGAGTTTTCTAACTACGGAAGTAGCGATACGGATTTATCGAGATCCAGGAACCGCCATCTGAGCCGGTGAGGGTTGTCCCGAAATGTCCAAAACAGCAAGAAGTCGGCTTCTATTACTCTGAGAACCACGTACATGCTGGGAAACTCGTCCACGATCTCTGTGCCCGCTATTCAGTTCATGTCGTCTTTAGCGAGCGTCCAGAGATGGTGTAAGTCATCACATCCAATCAATATGGCATCCGTCATGAACATGGCATATCCATAGTTCTCTGGAGTCGCGCAAATCGATTTGCGATGTCGAACAAGGTCATGTCATGGCCTCGATATCGATCGTACCGAAGTGCGGTCATCTGGTAAGAGCCGTTCTGAACTTGTTGCCCGTTGCCCGACTTAACGATGTCTGTGACACAGGCAGTCCAAGAGAACCCTGACGGCGTTGCCGACGCCATCTTCCACATATTATCTTCCTCGTTGACCCGCATGGATGGCGAAAACGGTGTCCCGAAGGCGCATCTGTGAGCCACACGCTGATCGGGACGGCTCCGTCAGTTGCTACGACGAAGAGCACAAATGCTAGAGTATGAGTCCACCTTAGGTGAGTTTACCGACGCATGTGTACAATATGGAGACGGTAGTGGCATAGGCTGTAGGATGCTCCCATGCACGGCGGTGTTCTGATTCACATCAAAAAGCCTAGAATGACAACGGTTACATTCGCGATGCATGCATATAGGTACGATGACGATGCTGTACCGATCTATAAAGGTAGGATGCTTGTATCCCTCTCCCAAGGAGGACGACCAGACCAGAGATGTAGAGACGATACTGATCAGGAGAAAGTGGGAGAGGGTTGGTCAGTGTCTACACTGACGTAGGACCAAGAAACCTAAGGAAAATGGTACGGATCTGGGTGTTCAGATGATTAGGGAAAGTCTAACGTGAAGTCTATGCTATGCTGCTTGATGCCAATCGATGAGAGGGAATGAAGAATGCATATGAGAACGATGATGATGATGGTGATGTTGCGAGTGGTGAGGAATACGTGAAATATGCGAATGGGATGCTGAGAGGAGGATGTGGCGGAGGAATGGATATACGGTGAGGATATGATAGTCCTGATGTCAATGATGCCAATGCAGATTCCAAAAATGCTAACTTGAACGAAGCCATATAGACGAAGGATGTAAAGGTGGATTGAGAGAACAGTAGTCATGGTTGTCGTCAGGGAAATGCTGAGGAATGGCAAGTGGACGGGCGAAGTGGACAATGATGAGCGAAATGCGGGTGATGTTCGGATGCGAGGCATGGTGATGGTGAATGGTGATGGTGAAGGATGCAGTGTGTCCATGTCCACAAAGTCCATAGACGGTGCCAAGGACAAAATCGTGCAAATGATGCATGTTATCATTTTCCCTCACGTCCTCGGTGTGGTTTTCAGTCGCACAACTGTCATATACAAGGAAGTTAGTCGAGCAAGGAACCTGCACGCCACGTCACTACTCACGCTCATTGCGCATCTATCCATTGCCAGCCAGGCAATGCGTGTGTGCGCGTGGTGACAACGCCGCCTCGGGCGGACACACGCCCCCTAGCTCGGCCCCTCTCCAACTCCGGGCTACCAGGACCACGATAATCTGTCTTATTGCGGCGCTCCTCCCTCTTTCTCTGGCTGACATTCTTCCCACGCTCGCCGTCCGTTTCCTCACTGCCCTCCGCCTCCTTCTCCAATGACCGCTCGATGTCTTCGTCACTGACTAGTGACCTTCCGCCACCAGAAGTATACTCGAACATGCTGACGACACGTCCTGCACCACGTCCAACAACGGTCGCCATGCGCCTGCCGGGGTCTTGAAGTTTCTCCACGTCACGATCAGCGCCAACACTAGAACTGCGTCTCGTCCGGGATTGCACAATGCCCGAGCATGGTGACCGCGAGCGTTCAGCTCCGCGCGCATCCAAACCCCGATCTGGGCGCTCCGCCTGAGCGACATTGAGCGAGACGACAGGCGCAGCAGTGGTCGTCCTACGGAGAGTAGTCGGACGAGGTGGTGCCATGTTACGTGTGCGTGTTTGAGAGCGCAGCGGGTGGGGCGGGGAAGGGGGCGGGGAACGGTATGGGACAGATGGGGAAAAGGAGGTGCACTCTAGTGAAGATATCGAAGACGACGTCACCGAAGCCGAGGTGAGCGGCCTGTGGAAGGCGAAGGTGAGTGGACAGTTCTCATCGCCGTCAAGATGCATGGAAACTTCGGCAGAAGTGGGAGCTGAGGGATTGGACGACCGCGACGACGACAGCGACGAGACCGAGGATGCAGCAGATGGGCCTTCGTCTGACGTGAGACCATCCACCGCATACAGCTTCATGGGAGTAGAATCGACGCTTTGATCTGCATACACCGACACATGTGTGTTCTGCGTGTCCCGAAGGGGTAGCTTGGGAATCGTGTATAGAAACGGCTCTTGAGCATAGGGATGTGCTGGGGCATCACGATTCATACCGAGAGCAGCAAGGGGCGTAAATGTCGCCTTTTGTTTAGGAGGAAAGCACCGCATACCTACGCCACGTTGCTGCAGCAGGATCTGCGAGGTCATGTCAGGACCATCAGGCGAGATAGAGAAGTCGAAGTTGAAGACGAGTTCAGGAGAATCCGGGTCACGAGTAGGAGAACAAGGAGGTGGATGCACAGTCCTCCGTCGAGGGATAGGGATCGGGCTGGTGCAATTAGACGGTGTGCTCGATGGTGGTGGCGGGAGTGGTTTTTCTACACCAGTGTAAGACCATGACGGGCGCGGATTCACGAAATCCGTCATGGATACTTGCAGCTGTGAGATTCGTTACTGATTTGGTCAGAAACGGTGTTAAAGACGACTCACACTGTGGTAGGAGATATGGGATGCTCGTGAGGAGGGAAGGGGGACAGAACGAGCTTTATAGTGCTGTGCGCGCGCCTGCGATACAAGATGTCAGATAGATGTGGGGAGTTCGATGACGGCGTCAGTAACATACCTGAAACTTGTTAGTCGCCGCAGATATGTGGACCGGTCGGTCAACACACCGATGACGGATCCACAAGAGCTGGATGCCAAGTGGCGCGTTCATAAGCGAGTGTGCTGCAGCTTCCATGGAGGAACACGGTACGAACCGGATGGAACGAGGGAACTTCTGCGTCTAGGACGGGAGGAAGTATTCCGTCTACGGCAGCTTTACCAGCAATTCTACCTTTGTCACATGGGGAGACGTCAAGTGAGCATAAGCATAACTAATCACAGACAGCGAACGGGATGTGATGAAATGGAAGGTGCGGGATTGCAGGATCCTACTGCGCCGGTAGCAGGAGTTGGGGGACAGATGCATATGGAAGCGGCAAAAGAGGGAATTATACGTAGCAACCGGGTACTGCCAAAGGAATAGAACAAGAACGAGGGGAGATACTAACGAAGAGCAGTATGGGCCGTTTGCGCCACCGCCGTTCCGTCCTTGAATACTGAGTATGGGGAAGAGGCGGGAAAACGGGAGTGCCTTGCGTGTAGAAGAGAGGTGCAGGGATTTGTCACGCGTATACCTTTGTGGGTGGAGAGCGAAGACATGAAGGCGAGCTGGGCTGATGGGATACTGCACACACTTACGATGTTACTGGGAACCGATGACTCGGGAGGCCAGGGGGATGGAAAAGACCGTGTAATTGTATGTGCTTGCCAAAGTCCGCGGTGGCTTTTGTGCCGTCTGGACTGAGTGAGACGACGATGGCGAGGTGGCGGACGACGGGGACGAGTGAAAGAACACTGACAGTACTGGTCTGAACAGTCTTTGTTGGACCAGGAATGGAAACTTTATATTGCCCTGCCATCTTTCAAGAATTTGACGTCACCCCCGTGCTTGTCACGTGGTGCAAGCGCCCACTGGTCTGGACCTCTCCTTCAGCGTCTCACCTCCTGCTACGTCACACCATGATTGACTGCAACAGGTCAAGCTTGAGAGTACTAAGTCTATGTAATCACTTTAGACACAGGGTATGTTGAGTACTCTACCTTCCTTCCCTCACTCTTATCAAGCCAATGTGATACTCACCTGGATTTTAGTAGCCATGGTTAACGTCCATCCCCCACGTTTATCAATCGGTTACAATCGTGTGAAGCGCACCACTGTGAGCAGTATTTACAACGTTGTTGATCAGAACTACCTCTAGGATGAGGACGACCTTGACAAGATGCAGCCCACCCTTGAAGCTTTCAGCGTCGCCTTCTGTCACTTTACTTCTACAATCGACCATTACTGAAGCTTGAAGCTTGATGTCACGCACTAGCAACAATATACAATCCCGGATACCCCGAGAACCAAGTGATGATAATCTTCTGCCGACTTACCTACCCTTATTGTCCGCATGAAGGCCGTGGGCGAGGCTCACAGTGCGTTTCTGCGATACTTGGGGTGTTTTCAATGTCAATAATGCTCCAAAACTGTACACGCCTACTGTCCTAATCCACGAGCGCAGTAGTAAAGAGGCTCATGCTCATCCCAAGTGCTCGATTTGACACAACACATGCATGAAACGTGTCGGGGCTCTGTCCGGGCGTTGAGTGGACTGAGGTGTCCACTTCTCGATGCCCAGTGAGTACGGGCGCAACATGCAATCGCCGACGACTTCATCTCTCGCGATTATGATCTCCAAGCACGCCCTCTGGTACCGCCCCTTGGTCGTAATAGTCTGAGAAGGCCAGGAAAGCACGCGTGGCGGGAGCTCTCGCCGCTACTGCGCGCCAACGAGTACACCAACCCCAAAGAATATATCAACATGTTCTGACACAAAGGCTCATCTCCCCCATCCCAACTTTCCTGCCCTCGGTGGCGCCTAGTATCACTCAAGCACTAATGACCAGCATGCATGGTGTGCGACCCCAAAAATTCAACGCCACCATCGCGTCTTCACCCGCGTTTGCCCTGCGTTTATCTGACTCACCTGAGCATATTCCCCCGGCACTCGGGAGACCGTGCCTCTAGCGTGCCTCTCCACGTTCCCACTCGCGAGGTACCACCATGCAGCGTGACCTCCAGCGTTCGCGGCTTTCTGCTTCTCGAGAGTCAGTCCCTTTCGAGATGCAGAGATGACGACATGTCTACCTCACTTCCCATGGGTCGGGGTGCGGCGGCGACTGCCTGGCCGCACACCTCCGATCAACTGCAGTAAACCCCCGTCCGTTTCTCTCAAATTGGTCCAGGATGACGGCCTGAGAGACTCGTTCTCGTCCAGGCACACAGCGGGGTTAGAGAGGAGCGGGAGGAGGTAGGGGTGGGCGGAGCGGTCGAGGCGAATGGGTACGGGGTTCTCCGTTCATGCTACCGAGCGACGGGGGCGCAGCGAGTGAAGGGCAGACGAGCGAGATGTCGGAAGCTTCAGGTGTCCGAGAAGGCGGCGGCGGTCGTGAGCCAACGGTATTCAGAGGACGAGCGGGGATTGAATGAGTGGATGTGCATGCTAGACTGTTATCAGTTGCGTAGTAAGGCGGAGGGTGGAGGGTATCTCGTCACAGCGATTGGAACTGAGATGAGCAAACTTAACCATAGTATGTTGGAAGAACACGCCCGCTGTGGGAGTGCTAGAGCGCGAGGGATAATTGGGATGGGATAGGCCATTATCAGCCACAGAAGGGTGAACTCACGCGGGGATTTGGTCATGTGTCGTGGGGAAATATAACGAGATTAAGTGCTGCGAAGGCAACACCTCCGAGTGGTCGCGTATAACCTAGCGAAGGTCAGGGGTTATGAGAACAGTGCAATGAATCACTAGAGAGCGTAGTCTGAAGCCGGAAAGGTTTGATGGAAGAGAAACTCGCGATAGGCCCTTGCCCGCTAAATTTATGTATGAGACAACGCACCTTGTCTTCATCACCCGGACGTCGTATCCCCGTTCTCGTATCCTGCCTCTTGATTCCCGCGGTGTACTCCAGCTTCAGGGCATATAGCAAACTGCAAGTGTAGAACCATTGGACGTTCAGACGTAGGTGCGCAGTGTGGTAAGAAGCTGGTTCACTGGATGCTAGAGGACGTACTTACGTTGCTCGAATCATCTGTACTTCACTCTTCACATCGCACGCCGGATGCTTGAGGCTGGGAAGGGATAGCTGACAATTCATAACCCCCCTCCCCCCAGACTGTCACCCACGCCTATTCGGACTCCGCGTACATACCAATCCCAGACGATGACAAAGAGTTCACCCCAACAGCACAAAATCAGCCATGGCAGGCGTTCTCGTATTCTCGATTGTGATCCATGTCCACGAACAGGGCGAGCCGGCTAAGTACGCGCGGCCCATGGTGCACGAGGACTTACGTTCAGGATGCCCCGTTGCGCTCTTGCGAAATTCCCCCGCTGCTTCCGAGCCCTAACAAGCGGCTGCATTGACACCTCTGATGAGCTCCCACCCGTGGTGTACATTCGCGCTAGGCACGGAGTCACCTGCTGTTGCAAAACGCACACGAACGTTCTCCGTAACCGTGCGGCTTGTGCTGTGAAAGGATGGGATCCAGGAAGACTGGGCGAAACGTTCTCTTCGGTGCTGCGGGATAGATTGCGCTGTGGCGCTTTCTATGGGAGTGGAGCAGACCCTGCAGGATGCGGTCGGCGCGGTTGGTGAAGGCCAGGCGAGCGCTAGGGCATACCTTCTCACCGCACAACCGCGTAACCGCAGTACCACAAGACTTGCATGGACCGAGCCTAACCCGATTAGCGTAGGTAGCTTTGGGACTAATTCGACCCGCTCCTCGCGTCGCTCCCAGTCTTCCAGACGCCTTCGTTCGGGAGGTCGTTCTCCTCCGGGTGCGCAGCCATGAGCTTGAGCTTGATAAGTCTCATCCACACATGTTCAGTGGGAAGATCGTCGCCATGACGCATGAAGTACTGGGGTCGAGTAGGGTGGTATCATAATTCGCAATTGTGAGCCCGTAGGTTGCACGTCGGTTGTGGGAATTAGGATCTGACAAGGACCGCCCGCTAAATCAGGAACGATCCAGGGACGAGAGCAAACCGTGTGCATACCGGAGTTGAAGAGTCGCTCCGAGGGTACAGTTCTCCTTCATACAGCTCTTTAGGCGGAGATGACAAGTGATCAGAACCTGGTGCATGGGAGAGACCGCGATAAGGGAGAGCTCAATAGTCAATATGTGTTTACACTCACTGACCCATGGCAATGTGAGTTTAGAGGCGTCTATGTCAATGTACATCGCGTTGCGCACAGCCAATTCGCCCACTTGATAACAAGGGAGATCCGGATAGGTTCATGGGGGATCGACGTTTGTGCCATCCTTCAGGAGTCAAACAATTGATGCAATCAGGTGTATCACGGTTGAGATATATTAGTGACCATATCTCGGATATGGTTGCGCTTTGAGCTACAGATATAATGATGTAAATGAGAAAGATAGATGAGTGCGCCCGTCAAGGGGTGGACTTGAACTTCCTATGGACTGCACACACCTGCGATCTGTGGACGGTAACGGAAAGTGGGGATAAGAAGACGGAGGCAGAAGAGATGGGGGACACCATCTGTTCCGATATGCATGAAAGACACTGTGAGTCCTTTGACAGCGGACGTGATGGGGAACGATCACGACCTGCCAGACTATGTCTTCGTGAGCAGGAAAGAGTGACCGAAGCAGATGCAATCCACGAACACTCATTAAAAACATCCGCAAGGTGCATCGTAGAGATTGGCTGTTTTGGTCAATTACCCGAGCTGTCATACTGTGACATTGCAATCCAGGTTGCAAGTTGCTGTCACCATCCGCCGGTTCTATGACTTGTCGTTTGAAAGTCATGATCGGCTAGTTTATCAGGTAGAACGTTACACGGCGATTGAGCCACTGCTGTTGTTGACGATGAAAGAGCTGAGGACGAAGTATCCGTATCGAACCTGATGGTGTCACAGGTGCTAGTGCTGGTTAATTGCTTGACGAGAAGTGACACGAATGTGCCGAGATCAGCCGGGAAAGAAGTGTGTTTGCCGAGTCGCCTGCTCACAACAAGAGCCAATCTGGAGCGAGCTTGTTAGTTCAAGCAGTGAGCATTCGATGACCAGTCCAAGTTGGCCTCCAATAGATTGTCAAGCGTAGCATTGACTGGTAGACGCATTCAGTACTGGTATCGGGGGACTCGGAGACGGCAAGACTCCGATAGAGAGAGAGTTAAAGGGAGGATAAGTACTTAGTACCGTGGCCGGACGCGTCTGTGGCTGAAGAGTTTGGCTGTATTTGACACTGACAAATAGACGCCAAATAGGGACCCACTGTTGAGATGGCGGCCCGCGGTCACGTGTATTCAACCAGGACGCGGAGGGGGAGTGGCTGGCTGTGGCTGCTCCTGCACTCCTTCTCCTTGCTATTGCGTTTGTCTTGCTTTGTTTCCCTCATTTACCTCCTGCGACACCAACCCCGGCCTGCACATGGCCTCAGCACAGCCTAAACCAGCTTGGTTGACCGACGAGCTCGCAGGCGTCGATGACTGGATCGATTGGCAAGATGAGGACCAATCCGCTGACCCTGACCAGTCTGGTTCAGAACTCTCCTTCACTCAACCCCTTGGCTCTGTTCTTGTGCGCAACGATGATCTTGTTTCCTCAAATGACGCGTCAGAATCGGACAACACTGGCGGCACGTTCATCGTCCGCGAAGAGATGCCTGCTGTACCTCTCCTGCCTAAAACACCCGGAAGAAACAAGAAAACCCTAGTCAAGGACTTCTTCAGTCCCCTGGCACTAGAGAAGATGTTTGAGCCCCCATCTCCTCCGCAACCCTCTGCTCCTTTACCCCCCCAGACGTCACGAGCCACAGCTGTGCCTGCTGTTCCATCTCGACTGTCCCAGGTCCATGTTCCTCCTTCCGAGCCCTCTAATGTCGAAGAGGATGAGCAACCACGTCCTGCCTCCGCTGCAAGTATACAGAGTAACGATGCACTCGGGGTCAACGGCGCCCAGTGCATGTTCACCTTCACAGCTCCTCGTCCCAGTCCATTTAACCCCGCGGGACCCGCTCCGAACGCACAGAGTACCCCTGGTCCAAATTTTCTGGCCCGTACCCTCAATCCTCCTCCTACTGACCCACGTCTACGTCTGTTCCAATTTCAATACGACACCTTCACACGGGATCATCTCTCCGCCATGGTTGATTCTATCGCAGTTAATACACCGTCGGGCGAAGGTGGGCCCATGATTCAAAGTAGCCAGCATACTACTCCATCAGACCAATCTTCCGTTCACGATCATGAAGCAAACTTTTCTCGTCTACGCAGTGCCAAGCGTGTCAAACTCAGCCCCGCCAGCGATTTCAACCACGAACCGGGAGATGGTGCGGCGGTCATCATGCGACCTGTTTCCCGGAGAGACTATGTGGGCGAGTCTAAGAATCTCATGGAGCAGATTCGGAAGGCACGCGACTTCTCTACTGTCTCGACTGTTGCAACTGCCCGGTCACCTGCTGCAGAACGTCTTGATTCTCCAGACCAGAGCGTCAAACAGAAGGAGCCGCCCTTACGTGCGTATATCTGTACTATCACTGCTTGTAATAGATTACTTCATTGTGTGCGTGACATACAGGACGACCATCTTTTCTGGTTGTTCCAGAGAATAGATCGAGCAAAGATCCCACGCCGAACGGCACCACGTCGTCGCGACGCTCAGGGTATTCTTCATTGGGCTATCGACAACAGGCTGCTAGCTTGATGGAGCAGATCAGGAATGACATGAAAGGTTCCAAACGTCTCTTTTCTGGAGACACAGAGCTTTCCCAGTTCCGCAACGACGATACGACGGAGGCGTCCATCTTGACCGCCGATAATACCGTCCCCTCACTGCGCTCGCGCAATGGCGATACCAATACACTTACAGGATCGAGGAGGCCGAGCGGCATGCTCTCGCAAAGCCGCAGAACGTCAATTGCGGTGAACAACAGGTTATCCAGCATCTCGCGCGGGAAACAACGTGCTGGAACAAGCCCCTGTAAACCTTCCGTTGCCCGCCATTCGCGCGTCTCCCAACCCTCTGAAGACCATACTCGCGAAATGTCCGAAGAATTCTCGAGAATGTCGCTCGAGACATCACGGATGATGCTTGCTCAGTTCCCCGCCCCGCCCACCTCAGCCCCATCCGCACCCCCTGTGCATCTTGTCTCGGCGTCTACATCAACGGCGCCTCCCTCCCCAGTCAAGCCAAGTCCAGGACTTCTCGCACCACCAACCGCCTTTGGCACAGTGCCAGCTTATCCATCCTCCTCGCTCCGGGCAGGGCGCAACGAAGATCTCACGCGCTTCGTCTCGTCGAGTACTGCGTCCGGCACCACACTGACTGCCGGAAGCGCAGAATCATTCGTCAAGCATGCAGGTCCGAAACAGAGCACGCAGATGAACATCATGCATATCAAACCAAGCGACGTTGGGACCTTGCCCGATAGAGTTGGCAAGATGGTTTTCGACCGCGTGATGATGCGCTGGGTCAAGGCAACTGCTATTGCCACTGCAGGAATGACTGAAGGGGAGGCACCGATCAGCGTCGGGTCGGGGCTAGGTGCGAGCGTTGTCGCAGGTTCTCGCGCACAAGAGACTCTTGACGTCGACCAAGACAACGAGAGCGAGGATCCGTTCCGCGATATTGAGAGCTTGCGAGAAGACGACTCAGTGCAGCAAACGGTAGGCGATGAAGACGGACAAACTGAGGATGAGGACTCGATGATACTCGAGAAAAGTCGTATCGAAGATGCGCTTTCGGAGGTCGTGGACGCGGAGGAGGCGGAGCTGACCTCGTTCTCGACAGATGGACCGTCCGACTTCGTAGAGGACTTGCCTCCCGACGAGGGAGGGGAAGATGTTGCTGACATGTCGTACACAGACAGCGAAGGACCTCATGACCGAGACGAGGACACCGGTGGTACCGTTCCGACGGCGACGCTGGATCTTCAATTGGAGCGGCATCGTATGAACACTAGCATCGAGGACGATCCTACGATGGAGCCTGCGTTCGCGGATACTCCTCCCAGACTCCTCGCCTCTGCCGCTCGAGATCCAGTGATGACCGCCACTCCCAATCCACTCAACTGTTCAGTAAGCGGTATCACGCCTATTCCACGGTCGGCATTGAAGAGCGCGAGTATCACGCCTGTGTCTGCTCTCAAGGACCCGAATCGTAGCAAGATGCAGACCCCAGCGAATAGAATTGGCCATCGTCGGTCGGTAAGTTTCTCTGATGGAAAACATGACGGACCGATACTTGGCATTGGGAGGAACGTACCGACTCCAGACGGGTCTGCGATTGGAGACGACGATAGTCCTCTTGCATCCGGCTCGCGAATAGCCGAAAGCGCAATCCTGGTCCCTTCAGCACGTTCGAAGCGAATAGTGGACATGTTAGGTGATCTAGAGAATACAGGTACTGTGCCTTCACCATGCGATCATCCAAATCATATGCTAATCAGAGTCTGCCTCAAGAGTACGAAAACGACTCGCCATCGAAGAATAGTACATCATCGCGTGCACTTCCAGACGAGCTGCGCCCTCTGCACCCACGGCGACCAAGTACGGGTCCTGGATGTTCTAGCGGTTTGAGTCGTCAAGTATCTCGACGAGTGTCCGCACACCCATCCCAGCCGCTCCCTCCAAGGAGTGCAAACGCCAACGCCACATTTTTGACGGAGTGTAGCTTTGGCATTGCCCATGACCGCCTAGTTCAGGTGATCACGGATGTGCAGCCGTTTGAGCCTTACTGGGAAGAGCTCACCTCCATCGATCTCTCGAACCGTAATCTAGACAGTACTGCACGACTCAAGGAGTTCCTACCCCGATTGGATTCGTTGGCCTTGTAAGTGCTCACTACCAGGGGTAGACCGTCCGGACAACGCCCGCATGCTGCTTCCTGCGCGTGAGCCGTTCCCAAGGGAGCAAGCGCGAGAGGGGGTTGAGAGTCAGGGCAGTGGGTAGCGGGAGAGCGGCGATTGCCTAACGGTTATGGATAGTACCGAAGACCGTTGACTGATACAATTTACAGAAACTCAAACCAGCTCTCATGGCTTAGCGGCGTCCCAAGCTCTGTGCGGACACTTTCCGTTGCATCTAATCTGTAAGCTTTCTGGCCCATCAACCTCTACATTTTTCGTGAACTCGCGGCTGACCGGCCCTGCGCGTAGGTTGACTGGGGTCACTTCCTTCAGCCACCTCCTGAACCTTGAAAATCTGGATATCAGCCGCAATCAGGTCGACTCATTACGCCGTGAGTCTCCAGAGCCACATCACGTACAGATTGACGTGCTGAATTGTTTATCTTGCCAGAGCTTGAATGCCTGAGACATTTGCGAGAACTACGAGCGGATGGGAACCGCATTGACAATCTGGATGGTCTTCAGAAGATGGACGGCCTCATTAAGCTCAGTTTGCAAAGCAATGCAATCTGCGAGATTGACCTGCACGAGTTCAAGTGGTGAGTTGGTTGCTAGTGCGTGTTTCTCGTTCGTTGGAAGCGAAGCGCATTGTGCGCTTCTTTCCTGACCTTCTTGGGCGCCCTCGTCATTTATCACGTCCACTTACGACAGACTTATGCTGTTGCTGTTTGACAGGTCTCGGTTAGAGATGTTGAACCTGAGCCAAAACAGGATAAACAGCATCGGAGGACTGGCTTCAGTCCCATCACTTGTTGCACTCAACCTCGGTGAGTCCGTTCACATAACCGTCTTTCCACTTCAGGGAGACCACGGGGCGGCTGGCCAGCGGATGATCTTCGCTGCTGTGGATGATAATTGCTCTTCACCTACGCTTCCCCGCCTTACAATGCTGATAATGTCCTCTTGCAGACAACAACCTAATAGGCGAATTCGAGCCTGAAGTGACCATGCCACGGCTGCGGATCCTCCGCTTGAGCGCTAACCGACTACAGACTCTCAACGCGGTCCCATTCCCAAGTCTTCGCACGCTATACGCCGACAATAACTCACTGGGTACGATTGTGAAGGCGTATCGCCTGACCAAGCTTGAGAACCTCAGCATCCGGAATCAGAGCGGTCGGGGTGGATTGTAAGTCCACCGATTCCCCCTTTTCTCACACACCCTATCCTTGCATCCTTCGTTTGGGGCTCCAAGCTGGTTCACGGGCGCCATTATATTAATCGTGGGCTCTGTGCCAGGTCTCTATCGATCCGCGATGTGCGCGATGTGAAACGTCTCTATCTCTCTGGTGCGTGCTCCTTTCCTGACTACGCGTGCCAATCCCTCGGTGGTACTGCTCGCGAACCCTTCGGTTGCTTACAAATCAGTCCTAACATGTCGACCTTCCAATCCTGTACCCGGTCAATACTGGACTATACAGGCAATCCCCTCAAGCCTGGCTTTCTAACCGAACCTTGCTACAATCTGGTCTACCTTGAACTAGCAGCTTGCCGCCTGATCACTCTTCCTACCGACTTCTCCCGCATGGTCCCGAATGTTCGTGTACTCAACCTGAATTACAATCATCTCGAGGACCCTCGCCCACTCGAGGGTCTGACACGCCTGCGGAAGCTGACCATCATCCACTCGCGGATCAAAGGCGCGAAAAAACTTATCCGAATGCTCCGAGGGATGAAGGATATTGAGATGATTGATTTCAGGTGCGTTGATACGCATCACGCTCTTTTTCGCTTCAGAGTAGTCCAGCATTCCTTTCATACATGCGCGCTCCGTGAGAGAGAACAGGAGCCTGGTGCAGGGTGACCGGTGGATGGGAGGAGCGACTGGGAAAGAATCTCGGCATCATTCACGTGAGTGCCGTACACCATGCTGCGAGCGGATGTGAACCGTGTCCAGAACCGGTGGCGCGATTACTTCCATACGTGCGCCTTCCTCCATCGTATCTTGTGCCGTTTCCGTTCTATCCCTTGTGGCTCGTGAATTACGGCCCATCTGACCGCCTTGCTCCCGCGTGCATTTGCTCCTTTGCCCTATCGCCACCGCGTTCACGCCCCCCGTTTGTTTGAGTTTGGGTTTGCTTCTGACTGAATATGCCCGATCGCTAACCATGCTTCCTTTCCGCGTGCCTGCTCCTGCTTCCACACCGACCGGTGTTTACATCGGACGATACCTCCTCGCGTAATGGACACGCACTCGTGACTCTCTCGCCCATAGGATGAACCCCTGCACCCTTGGCTGGTACCTTCCGCTACTCGTCAAGGACATTCCAGGGGCATTGCAGCCGTCCGAAGGAGATCGTGCCGGAGAGGGTCCGGCCTTGGAACCGGGATCTATAGGCGGTGTACGACCGGAGGAAACTATGCACCAAAGTTTAGCTCGGGATCCACACTCCATTCAGGCAGGTCCAGGCTTTCGCTCGCGCGAAGAGAACAGGCATAACATGGAACCCGACGCCCCTCTCGGCCCTGCACCGCGCGGATCCTCAACAAGCACCGCCGTCGTGGCACCCGACCCATACGGCGCGGAGCTCGAACGACCGCGGCGGGAACGAGGGCAAAACGAGCTCGTCTGGCGTGAGCTAGATGCTAAGTTCCGCCGGGACTTACCCGACGAAGCTTACGTCGGTCGACTGGCCTACCGTGGGTTAGTTATGCGGGCCTGCCCGAATATCGCGATGCTCGACGGCATCGAGGTCGAGCGCAAGGAACGTGACAAGGCTGAGCGTCTTCTCCGGAGTATCTTTAGCGCCGGAAATGCGAAGGACACGGGGCTGTCGGGGGTGGGCATGGAGGTGGAGGGGAGCTAGTATAGAGTTGTGGTTGAATGCAGGGCCATCCGCTTCTAGCCTCTGGCGTGGGTGCGGGACACCGACAACGAGCGAGCAAGCAGGGTGGATGCCTGGCCCGAACGCCGCACATTGATTTCAGCGACGATGCGACCGGTGCTGCGCCGCGCTAGTGTTATCAAGGTGTAGATGGTGGTTCTTCCTACTCTCTTCCGAGTGCGCCGGCGCAGGGAAGGAGGGGGTGTGGGTTAACCGCCAGTGCTTAGGCCGCAGAACGGGGGAACGGCGTCCAGCAAGCTATGATGAGCCCGCATGGTGTGGCAGCCGAAGGAGCTTGCACTATGTAGTCTGTGCTGGGTTGATTTTGGACACAGGCGTGAAGTACAGTCTCACGATCTATCACACGAGCGTAACGTATCCATGTTGCATTGCGTAAGTTCATTTGCCTTGAGCATGTCATTACACATACTAAGAGTAGCAGCACAACTGAGTGTACATACACAACGCCGCGGGAAGGATCTGCGCGCACCGCCCTGCTGCGCGGCTGACGGCGGCGCAACATACCGTGTTGAACCACACTGTACGGAGACCACGATCGTGAGCGTATTGCCCGCCAAGGGAGCACTGCGACCACTCACCTTCACCGCTATCATGCTCCTCCGGTCCTTGAATAGCGCCCAAACGTTGAAGTACAAACCTCCCAGCACCCATGCTGCACCGCCCGTGTCCGACACGGTACAACGAACAGCAGCACACGTCTCATGTCTCTCCAGTTCGAGTCATAGCACCTCCACCACCATATAGAGAAGCGACTGGGAGGCTCGCCGGCGTGCGAGGGCAGCGGCTGACGAGTGCGAGGACCGTGTATACTATCCGTGCAAACCGGGTCGGTGGTAGCAGGTGGTCCTCACCCACACCCACACACACACATAGACAACGACGATGGGTGTTGTCAAGCTCGAAGGTTGCATTCGACGTTCGACCGCAACAGGTCGCTGCGAGCGCGAACGTGCGCAGCCCGTCTCTGCTCGCCGCCCAACGTAGCAGCTCGAGTTCTGCATACAGATGTGTGAGTCCGCCGGTGTGAGGGAGCCCCGGACCCGAGGGCGTTCCTGATCAAGAAGAGTAGAATCAACTAGGAGTCATGCCAGCGAGTGACAAGGGTGCTCTGCAACTGCACCCGCTGCACGCGAGACTCGAAGGCGTGGAAGCGCACAGGCTGGGCATCATCGTATCGTCAAGGACGTCCATCCGTCTAGCTTGCGTCGTCACAGTCGCGTGCTTGACTGAATACGCTATAGCACTCGCCGGCCTCTCCTCCCAGTCAGGGCTGACTGCGAGCGCGGATCGCATTAGCCGTTCCGTCGTCGTGTCGTACCGTACCGTACCGGACGCACTGCGCCGGCAACGGACAGCAAGGAGCACGAGCACGGCTTCTCTGGCCATTGGCATTTGTCCCTCCTCCTTCTTTCTTCGGCTCTGCCCCACCAGCTCGCCGGAAGAGCCCCGCCGGATGCCTGGGTAGCTGCGTTCGCAGCCACAAAGCTGGCGTTTGGGCGTGCGAGAGTCGGGTGTACTGTATGATGAGCCTTAGCGAAGACGGTGCGGTGCGGCGGCATCTTCCGTGGTTATCTCGGATGGGAGGCAGGGAGG
>KN050111.1:41410-57903 GCA_000743315.1 Lignosus rhinocerotis TM02
GTCTTAGATAATACCGGACCGAGCTCTGAGCATGCACCGTCCGTGTCTCTGTTGGAAGATCAATGTTCAACGTTCAGGGCTTCAATACTCGATGTTCGAGTTTCAGAGGATGCACCCCTGGCCGTCGGTCGGACGGGGTTGCGATGGGGGATCGGGCTCGGATAATGTGCGTACTAGTAGTACGGGCCGGGCTGAGTTCGTTCGGGAACACTCGAGCCTGGTTATGCAGGTCTGCTCAGTGCGCGCAACTGAGTTTAGTGGGATGCGACGCAAACCATAAGTGCATGAATGGACCGAAACTGGCATGGTGTGTCTGTCGATGGGGCGGTGCAGGGGGTTCGCAAGGATCCGGTTCGGGGGCGCCGGCCAACGTCAGACACACACCCACCATACACACACACGCGCGCGCGTCACCGTGTGTGCATGGGTAAGTTGGGTTTCGAACAAGGTGCAAGATCTGCAATATATCTGCCTTATCTTCTTGCGATGGTCCGTGGACAAGAACGGTCTCTCGAAGGCGTCTGCGCACCGTGTTCGCAGGACAGGACAAGAGCAGCACGGTCGCCTATCGCCTATCGTAGTCTCGGCAAAGGTACCAAAAATAACACACACGCACGGCACAGTCCACAAACCCCCACGCCGGTTCACGTACAAAGGGGTGAGGGAAGGGGGGGAGCTTGGCACGCAAGACCGAAATAGGAAGATCAGGCAGAAACAAAGCGAAGGTTGGACACCGGCGGAGAGCTCTCCACGCGAAAGGTATGAGCCATTGCGTCCGCACTGAGCGTCCGTTTCGTCATTCAGAGTGGACACCGGACCTCGCCTACGGAGAGCTCGGGGACTGTCCAACATCTTCCGTCATGGTTCGTGTCACTGTATCACTACCCGCACGCCCGCCCGTGTGCCAAGAGGCTCATGTCGGCGACAAGTCCGCTTTTTTCCATTCTCCGTTCTCCAATCCCGTCTGATGGCGCGGCGCAGCAGGTCGGAGGTTGAGAGGGACGGGTACCCAGAGCGCGCCGTCCTGGGGCGCGACTAGAGTTCTGAGAGAGAAGCGGCGCTCCGCCGTGTGGTCTGGGGTTCTGGCCGGGCTTTGACAGGAGATATTAAGAAGCGGTGCCTGTGTCAGCACACCTGAGGGCGGCTGCATGGATGGGTGCGGACGAGAGTGTTGATGATGATGATGATGCGCGTGCACAGAGCGGCGGCGGCGGCCGCTTCTGGGAAACAAAGTGGGCGAACGAGAAGGGAAGAAGGGGAGGGAGATGGAGGGTGGAGATGCATTGCGCGCCTGCAGACCTGCAGAGATGCTGCGATGGGCTTGGAGGGGATAGCGCACCAGTGATTAGATCTCGAGCTCGAAACTTACTCACGCCAGTGGCGCTCGGCACCCGCAACGGGGGTCTGTGGTTCCTGTCTGGGGGAGAAGGACTCATGTGCGCGATGCGAATGGAGCAGCGAGGGGGATTCGCAGCGATGATGAGATGGGAGCAAGCCATCAAGTCTCCATCGGACGTCAGCCAGGCTCAGGTTTCGGGACGGGAAGGGAGGGGGAGGAAGGAAGGTGCTGCACTGGTGCCGACGGCATGTCGTGCGTGCCGCGGCAGGTGGCATTGCGCTGAGTTGTTGTGCGGAACGGCCGGTTAGGGGAGGAGCGTTTGGGAGATGACAGGTTATTGCGCGAAGACATGTCTGGGCTGGACAGAGAAGGATTGGGCCTACAGCTGGTGTCTCTGCGCGCGTGCGGTGAGACAGGTTACAAGACACAGCAAAGAGGGGGATGCGGGAGGAAACGGGAAGCGAACGAAGCTGTCCGTGGGCGCGAGATGGTTGCAGCTGGTGATAGAGCACCCGGACTACTTACATCGGGTTGGCTGTTTGCACACGAACCGTTCCGGGGTGGAGCGTGTTGGAGGTGCGGCAGGCAACGAGAGCATAGCCATCAAAGATAGGTGTGCGAGGGCGCGACGCCACGAAGGCAGCACGTTTCCAAATATTCGCAACGGGAGAGGAAGGGGAGGACCGGATGACTTGACGCACTTGGCGACGAGACAGATTCAACGGCGAGCGCTGGGCGGCGAAACACTTAGGAGGATACACATCCCGTGATACATGACGTTGGGCGAAGACTATCCTTGGACACCTTCTTCTTCTGTCTTTTTGTGCTGGTGGGCGCCAAATCAGCACTGAGTACAACATACTCAGATCCCGAACTCCTCCCGAGGTCGCAATGCGGAGTGTTCATTGACCCGCCAACGCCAACGCTGGCGGTTCCCGTCGCTGTCAGTTAACGTCAAGTGACGATGGTGATGGTGCTGATGCGGGGAGTGGCGAGCTGTCATGATGGATTGTAGGAGGACAACACGAAGCCTGGAGAAGGCATTCGAAGACGAGAAGGCCGGAACGCGCAACAGCAAGATGGGGAGCGTCGGCGCCTGGGTGAGCTGTAAAGGAATTGGAGAGGGCGGATTAGGCGGGCTGGGGAGAAGAAAGACCGGGGATGTAGGCACGGGTGGCCAACCGGGAGGAAGGAAGCGAATTAGAGGTGGCGCGGAGGGGAGAGGGCGGTGGACAGGATCCGGATACTCATACAGGCACGATGGGGCGGGGCGGGCCCTTGTGGACCCTGGTGGACGGGTGAGAGGAGAGTCAGGGAAAAGAAGCAGCCATGTTGGGCGGAGGCGCCGCTCGGGAGGGGCGCAGTCAGGAGATAGAGAGAGATGTGTTGGGCGGATGCAGAACGAGGACGGGCGCATGGCTTTGTGACAATGTCGTATCGTACATTGCGCGGTGAGCGCGGAGGGATGTCCGTTCAGTGGAGGACTGCAGTGCACATTAATTGTTGAGCGGTTATGGGCGCAGCTGGGGGAAGAAGAGGCATGAATCATGAACGGGTGATTATTGTGATAACGCACTCGGCGGACTAGTGATGATTAGCGTGGATGTACATGATGGTGCGTAACCTGCGCAGTGTTTTGTCAGCTTTCCGTGGCCGATGCGGACTCGAGTATGGTAGTACGGATACAGGATGGCGGAAGAAGGTAGGGTGTGTGCACATGTGAGTCATGGATTCACAGCGGGATGGTGCTGGCGGCAGGGGGCTGGGGCATTGGAGGGAATGAGGATGAGATGAGAGATAGCCGGGAGGGATGTGCATCAAAAAGAAGGATGGCAGTGTCATAAATGCCGAGGGAGGCGTGCCTGCGACAGCCACTGGTGGGTAGATAATGGGCCGTGGACATCGCGGGACATGGTCAGATGAGGCTCTTTCCCCCCTGAGGCGTGAGGTCGGAGATGGGAGTGTGGATCGCATCGAGGGAGATGGGTCTAGAGTGGATTGGCCCCGGGGTAGATGCAGTGAGTTTGGGTTGGTTTGTGAATGGGATCGTCGTTTGTGGGACTGGCGCGCAATTGTGGATGGCGAGCTGCCGTGTGTGATGACCATCGCCATCGGATGGTGTTGGTTGAAGTTTGAGATCGATAGTAGTTCGATGACCATCGCCATCGGTTGATGTTGGGTTGGTAAAGTTGAAGTTTGAGATCGATAGTTGAGCAAGGTGCGAATCGAATCCAGCTCGGTGTTCTTCATGAATCTGCCAGTAGAGGGACGCCGGAGAATATTGATGCGGCGCCCTAATGCGGAGTGCTCGCGGACAAAAGGCGGGCGAGGATCTGGATGCATGATCTGGGCAAGAGGTGTTAATGGGAAGCGTGGGAAGCAAAGTATGTGGGTGTAGATTTAGTGCATGATCTGGGAAAGAGGTGTTAATGGGAAACGTGGGAAGCCAAGTATGTGGGTGTAGATTTAGTGAACAGAGCAGTAGACATGGCAGTCAAGGTTGTAGAGATGGTAGGATGGCAGGCAGAGGTTGGGGTTCGTGAGGCTGAGCGGGCCATGATATCAGTGGACGTGTTCGAGTGGAGGTGACTCTTTGAATGTTGGCAGAACGCGTCCATCCCGACTTGTCTCTCTCTGTATCTCATGTTCGTTGTACTGCAGCTTGGCTGGAGGTGGCCAGGGCCGCGCTGGGTTCGGACGGAGTGAGAATGACTCGGGGTGAAGAGTGCGATACGGTAGCGTATAGCGGCGGCGCTCCGTGCAGGACTGGCAGTGCCTTGATGAAGTTGAAGGCCTGATACGAGTGAGGAATGCGCCGAGTTCTATACGTGTGCTTGACCCACGATCGACCCCAATGAGGGGCGTGGAGCACGGAAGGACGCACATGGGATTGCCAGATACGGATGCTCGGGCTGAAGAAGATGGAGGATCTGTGAAAGTGTCAATCGGGGTGCAATGAGCAAACATGAGCGCGTCCTGCCAGTGAGCGCCCAGGCTCGGCTGGGGGGGAAAGCACCCGAGATCAATCACTTTGTCCTCTTGGTTTGATGCTCCCTTGAGAAGCCCCCCTCGCTTGCACTAGGCCTCGCTCGCGGCTGGCCAGTGTCCGTGACCATCGTGCACCGTTTGGCCGCGCGAGGCGAGCACTCATCATGCCAGGGTCGAGTGGGGGTAACGATGGCTTCCATTTGTACTACCTAGTACATGGTTGGCTACTAGTGGGAGCAATGGCATTGCGGATAATCGGAGAATAGAGAGATCACCGAAAGTGCGTGTTGTAGAAGAGGATTGAGATGGAGATGGAAATGTCAAGTGTCGGAAGTCGAATGTCGACGTCCAAGTTGTGAGGGCGTGCATGGATGACGATCGGGTCGCGAGTCGCACAGCCTGCCAAGAGTCCAGTTCGACATATGCCCGCCGGCTTCTCGAGCATAGCGCGCTTTCTCTCGCTCTCTGCCATCGCTTTCTCTCAGCCACATCCAGTACACACACTCACACACAGTCACTCACACACAGCCCACTGCCGCGCCGCCGATCTGCACGTCCCCCGACACGTCCAACAACCGACAATATATGCTTACTCCAGCGAAACGCGCGATCCGACGTGGGAGATGCGCGATTCGCCCTCGATGCACTTCCATAGCGCGTGCAGTACCTGTACATCGTGCCCGTCAACTCCGCGGGCGGAGACCGCTCGGAGTGCAGACGATGGAGGCGCAGAGGGCGGTGAACGTGAACGGGGACTGGGCAGGCGAGATAGGATGCATGGAAGCCAATCTGGACGCGAGGCTCGCCATCTGAGCGGACGAGAGAGGGTCGCGTACTATACAGCAAGTAACTCGTCCGCGCCCGTGTCAGCACTCGCCAGACGCGGACTTGCACCGCGTGTAGGAACGGATCGCATCCGTGAGCATCGTGCCTGGCACGATCCTCTCTCTGACGAAATAAAACCAGTCCGGATAAGCCGAGCCATCTGCGAGCAAATGAGAGGTGGTACATACCATGCAACCGAGATAGAGTGAGAATGCGAGCGCGTGCAGACGAGGATCCCGGTTCGAGCGTCCGAGGGTTTCGCTGGATCATGATCAAGTGTGGATCGTGCGCGCGCGAACAGCTTGCTTGCTCACCCGCCGCAAGGGCGAGAAAGATGCGGATCAGGATGGTCATCGTAGCTTGGACCACTGTTGCAGGCTGGGAGCGACTCGGACTCGGACGCGCGCGAACAGTGTGGAGCGACAGGCTCGAAAGGTGTGGTAATCAGATGCGCGCCAACCAATATGCCCATTCCCGGCATTAATGCCTTCTTCCGTCCAAGAGCGGAGGAGCGAGCGAGAGAGAGAGGCCGTCGCTGCACGCGCTCTCGCACGCGTCTCAGGCTCTCTCTCTCTCTTTTGCTCCTCCATTCTTGTCACGCCCGCCGAGGCCGTCGTCCCCGTACGATTCGGGCATCAAAGCGGCGGCTGGATTGATGTTAGGCCTTCTTGGGGACTGGTACAAAGCCTGGCTGGGAGAGTACTGGACCGGCGCTGGCGCGTCGGGACAATGTATAAGTCGGTATGGGAAAAAAGGAAAACAAGGACGCAGTCGGCGAGCGGCGGCGGCGGCGGCGGGCGGCCGGTAAGTCGCGGTAATTAAAAGAGGGGAGATTAAGGTTTGGGTGTGGGAGAGTGGTGAGTAGCGTACTTGCGAGGCTCAGGGAGAAATCTGAGCAAGTGAGATTGTTTTGGAGTGTTTGTGAGATCGAAGGAGGAAGATGATTAATTGCAGGAGGGGAAAGCACAGCCATAAGAGTGTACCTGCCTGGAGAGCCGAGGGAGCGGAAGCGAGGGTGATTGGACTCGAGGGCGGCGGAAAAAGGCAAGGGGAGATCTGAAGGAGGGACGGTAAGGTTTTGGGAAGATGGAAAAGCGATGACGGGGAAGGATAAATAGGGCGCGTGCAAAGGCAGAATGGAATTTCGATCTACTGCCACTCTACGACAGACTCGAACGGCGATCGAGTATTAAATATTTCTTGTCTTGTCCGTTAGTCGCCGTCACCGTTCTTCTTGGGAACAATCCTCCTCGCCGCCGCAAAGCCCACTCGGTCACTCGCCCACCACCCACTCAGTCACCCACTCAGTCACTCACCCACCCACCCCACTCACTCACGCGGCCTTTTTCAATGATCGACACGCTCCGCCCTTCTTCTTTCCCCGACTCGCTCAGCTCATACAACGTCCACCAGCTCCAGTTTGCGCTCTCGTACGTCCTTCCTTTGCTCCACCTTAGCTCAACGTCCCTCATCCGTCCTCTCCTGCCACCGCCGCCACAGACAGGAGCAGTCAAAGTCTCCCGACGCTCACCCGCTCTCCTTTGACCCACGTCTCCTGTAATTAGTTTCCCTTCTTCCCTGTCTTGTTCTCCTTTCTGACTCATCATCACCGTCATCCTAGCACGAATCCGCTCGAGATCGACTACGACCAGCGCCGCATGTCCAGCTCCGCTACCTCGGACTCCAGCAGCCTCCACTCCCGCCCCGACAAGCGCCCCGCTACTCCCGACCACTCCTCTCCTCTCCCCAAGCGTTCCCGTCCCCCCACCACAACGACCACGACCACCTCCCTCGACTCCTCTCCCTGGTCAGATCCCGACACTCCCGACGTTCCCCCTTCGGGCCTCCCCGCCCCGCTCCCCGCCTCCTTCGCCGCAGATCCCGACTCGGACCGCGTCCAGCTCCCCTCCCTCGCCTCCACCTTCAACGACCGTCACGACCTCCGTCGCGCCTCGCTCCCCACCTTGTACTCGGACAACCCTGCCTCTCGTCTCCGTCTCCCCTATCCCATCCACCGTCCCACCCAGTCCTCCTCCTCCCCCTCCTACCACTTCCCCCCTTCCGACTCGGACGCATCTGACAAGCCCTCCCGTCCCCGCCTCGACACCGACACACAGCTCGCCGCCCTCTATCCCGGCCCAGTCAGCGATCTTTCTTCGCTCTCCAGTGCCGCCGCCCTCTCCTCCGCCTCCCCTTCCTCCTTTGCCCTCTCTCCTCTCTCCTCCTCCGACTTTTCGGCCACCAACAGCAGCTCTCGCTCCGGCATCTCTCCCTCTGGCTTGTCCGACCCCGACTCCTGGTCCGCCCTCTCTATCGCTCGTCCCAGCTCATCCCCCGGTGCTCACTCCAAGTACGACGACCCTTCTCTTCGCGGCCCCCCCTCCATGTTTGGTGCCGTCACCCGCATCTCTGGACACGCAGATCGCTCCCCTGTCTCCCGCCTCAACGGCGGCAACCCCATTCCCTCTTCCATCAAGTCCGAGAACGACTGGACCTTCCCCACCACCGCCCCCGACTTTAACATGAGCCCCTCTACCTCCGCTTCCGCCCTCGCTCCCACCCCCACCGCCCCTTCCAACAACAACAACAACAACAACAACAACAATCCTTCCATCAGCGTCACAAACTCTCCCAGTCGCTCTCCCCAGTCCGTTCCCTCCGCTCCCAATCCCTCCAGCCTCGTCGACCGTCCCCCCCAGCGCAAGCGCGGTAAACTCCCAAAGCCCGTCACCGACTTTCTCAAGGACTGGCTCCACAGGCATAGCGATCACCCCTACCCCTCCGAGGAGGAAAAGAAGCAGCTCTGTCATGCCACCGGCCTCTCCATGAGCCAGGTCAGCAATTGGATGATCAATGTCAGTCGATTTTTCTTAGCCACACACTCTCTTGTGTTAATCCTTCTATCTTCTTCTAGGCCAGACGACGCATCCTCGCTCCTGCACGCCATAGCACAGCCGGTCCCACCACCACCACTCCTTTCGCTACCCGCTCCGGCGCGGTCGGCATCCCCATCCCTGGTATGGGCATGGGTGCTGGTGGCCTTGGCGCACCATCTCTCGATCCTGGCCGTCGCATGTCCGTCGACTCCTTGCAGCTCTATTACCCAATGTCCCTCCAGTCCCTCGCTCACGATCCTCATGGCCACCACCCCCCCCCCCCCCCCCACCACCCCCCCCTCTCGCCCCCCAGCACCCGCCATATGGTCGGCATGACTCGCTCCCTCTCCTCCAGTCACGCGACCGCCGGCAATCTCAGTGCTCTTGGACACCACGGACACGGCCACAGCCCCTACGCCCTCTCCGACACGTCCTATGCTCAGGGTCGTCTCTCCTATGGTGGCGGTGGAGGCGCCTCCGCTCTCCACCCGTCCGCCCACTCGCATGCCAGCCCTGGCGGCTTTTTCGGTAGTGCAAGCAACGGAGGTTATCTCGGTCAGAGCTCCATGTACAGCTCAGGCGGAGGGTACGCTCAGAGCGGCTCCCATCACGTCCCTCAAGGTGGAAGCCCTGGCGCCCGCGTCTTGACGCCTGGCACGGACGACTCTGTCCAAGCAAGCTATCGATTCCCTGAGCACTCGGCCTCACCTGGCCCGCAGTCGGGATCCGGCTACGCGACGCCGCAATAAAGTCGCACGCGCGCTCTCTCCCGCGAACAAGGTTGTGTAATGGATCGGGAATGATTGGACAAAGGACGATCACAGGGTATCATTATCCACTAATTCGCTTTCGGCTCGGCCTCCTCGCTCATGCTTTCCCACACTTCCTCCTCCGCACTCGCCCTCCCTCCTTCACTCACTGCCTGCGTCGTCGTCGTCGTCGTCGTCCCACCGTCGTCTCCCCTTATCGTCATCGTCACCGCCCCGCGTCGTGGCCCATCCATGTTGGAAGATCGCACTTCGCAGGCCGGCGCCGGCGCCGGGGCGTCTGTACATATTTGCAAAACGTCGTCGTGCACTGCGCCGGATATGCAGCTCACCACCTTCTTGGTCCGTCTTCTCCCTTCATCTGCACCTCACTAATTCTCCTTCACCTCGCCCTGTGCTACTACTACTATCATCCAAACACCCTTCCTCCCACCCTTTCTATGTTGTCGCCCGTGACCCTTGTTTTGATACCACCATCACCCGCGCAAACTCCCATTCCTCCGTTCTTTTCTCGCTCTGTCGACCACCCACACCCTGCCCGAACGGACTCCGCACCCGCAATGCCTTTTCTCTCTCTCACTCTCCTCGCTATCTCCAGCCTCTTTGAGAGGGTCCCTGGTCTCCTCGCATACCGCAACCATCTGTACGTCTAAGTCTATCCGCTCTCATCGCATCTCGTCCCCCATATCGTCTGCATCGAGTTTCTTCGTATCCGTATCATATCGCTTACTGTACATGTACTCATAGTAGACTCGTCGTCCGGTTTTTTATTCGCTTTCTAGAGGGACACTCTCGCTCGTGGCCGTTTGACGCACACTCTGGACTGTCTCTCTCTCTTCCCGTTCTGCGCCCGTGGTTAGATATCGTCTCTCGCTCTCTCTCTCTCTCTCTCTCTCTCTATCACTATCTGCTGCTTTCTTGGTACGCCGCCAATGCGTAATATAACTTGGCGACAAACTGTGCAACTTTGGGTGTTTCGCGTTCCATGGACAACGCATGGTGGACATTGTACCCCCGGTGCTTGACGCGTACGGCGCCAGGGCTTTGGTTTCTTCTGTTTGATGATGAGCGATGTCCGCATTGCTCCCTCTTACGCTGCACAGTCTCGGACCAGCGCGCGTGTGTGTGCAACACGTTCCAGTAGTCCGCTGTAGTGCACGTTGCGCATTTGTACGAACACGGGGTTGCGAATGATGAATGCAGCGCAACCGAGGAAGAGGGCGCCACATTGTCCGCTTCTTCCGGACAAACTTGCCCAAGTCTGTTCCCTCTTCCCCCCCTCGAGCAGCTCCCTTTCCCCCAGCAGATGCAGACTTGAGATGATAAATGCATGATCTCCGCACCCGGGTCAAGGCCGGTTCTCTCTTCGTGAATGGAACGAGTCTCGTGTTGTGATCACCTGTTTCCGTATGCTAGCTACGTCGGTCTTCTCTCGCCGCGCACCGTTGCATTCTTGCCGGAGCCTGGAGGGGGGTGGACCCTCTCCTGAGCATCACCAAATGGTATCGGTGGACAGTGGACAGGAGACTTGGAAGGACTGGCCACGAGCGCTGCTGGGCGCTGAGATCTGAGAGCGAGAGCACTGTTAGGAGTGCTGAGGGAGCGCTGAGCAGCGGTCGGACGGACTCTGGGCGTCTCATCCTGTATGTGCATACTACTTGTGATGGTGACAGGCTCAGGGCCAGCTCTCGGGTTGTCCGACCGGCGACTGCCCCCGGATTCCATATACGGTACGCTTGCAATATTGGCAGGCGGTAAGTACTGTATGAATAGGCCTCCGGGAGTGTCGCATATATCAGATCTCAGATCTCAGATGTTACGCGCGCAAGTCGGCGACCGAGCATCCCGGCGAGGTGTGCATGTGAGGCCTTGAGCTTGCTTGCTGTTTCCAAAACTGCAGAATGAGTACAAGGGAAGGAGGGGTTGTTCGAATTCAAGCGGCAGATGGAACTCCAGTTTCCCATCCTGGTGAGCCTTTGTATATGGCGCAGACGGGCTTTGCGAGGTCACCGGTCACTGGTACCATGCGTGCAGCGCGATCCATCATGTGCTGCTCCTGCTGCTGCTCTCTCTGTGGTCTGGACAAGGACACATGGAGGGGGATGCATCGACTCCCGAGTGATCGCGGAATCGGACTCGTTATCGAGATACAGTGCCATGATCCAGATGACCTAAGCCTTGCCGCGAGCGATGCGAGAGTGCCGGTTGGTGATGCACCAAGTACGGTCTTGAGCCTTGCAAGATATATTTATTGTATGCATGTATGTATATGATCAAGCTTGAACCTACGCCCAAAACTTTGTCTTCATCGCATCGTGGTGATTGCTTTTGTGTTCATTGCGGGTCTGGCCCTCCCAAGATTGTGATGCAGATACAGACAGAGTAGAGGAGCGGGGAGTTCGATATATATCGTCGTCGATGCGCCGCCGCACAGCGACCTGGCTTTGGTTCTCGCATTGTCGCGATACAGATCGGCGCAGTCCAGGCCGAAGGCGTAGCCAGGAATACTAGAGGACTTGTAACATACACAGACAGCTCCAATGCTTCTTCCGTCTCGTTCGTTACTGCACCTTCACTTCTATTCATCCGTCGCGTACGGCAACCAGGCTGCACACCGAATGTGCATGGTTTCCTTCCTGATCCTTCAAGGGCCCTGTGGCGACTCAGGGCTGGGATTTCTGGCAGTTCTCCGTTGTTCTTTTGATTGCTTCCTCACACTGGCCTGGGGAGCAGTAGTAGTAGTATTGGCGGCCAAACGGATGCAATATACTGAACGCCCAGCGCTCACGGCATTAGGGAAACAACCCTTTATTCGAATGCAAATATGGATAAACCAGTCCATGCTACCCGGCATTCCCATCCGTTCCTTTCGGCATCATCATCAGCATCCTCCAATACTCATGATTGCACGATAACAATGCGATGCTTACAGCAATCCTCTCTCTCTATAGTACCGCTCGACAACGGGGGTTCCTCTCTACCGGACTGCGCGCTTGGAGCATCAACATCTGGTTCGGGCCAAAAGGTCATATACGACAACCCGAGCGGGAAATGAAGCATAGAACCGCAAACACCGCTCTGCGTGGCTCAAGCGTCTGCTCTCTGGATGCCCCTTGCCGCCTTGTGACCGACTCCCAGTCAACCGAGCGAGTGTGTTGCGCACTTGTACGTACCATCATCATCCGAACTCTGCAGTTGTAGAGCGCAGTTCTCCCTGCTCCAACTCTCCGAGCTCGGACCTCGATTATGACGCTGTGCAGGAGATACCAAGCCTGTCAGCCCAGACCACCCACCCCGTTTGAAGGTGGTATGTTTGTATGTATCTGTAAACGTTCGGGAGCCTGACCGCCCTCTTTTTTTGGTAAACTGCCTTCTCAGGGTTGAGCGTCGGGATACGGCGTTGATCGAATTCACTCTACAGCCGACGCTACGACGCGACCCCGCGAACGAGCTCCGGTCCCCAAAATACACACTCAGCGCGCGCTCACCGCCGTACTAGAGCCTAAGGCAACACCCGAGCTTTCGCGAAAGAGGTGCGTATCTACGCGTCGTATGGTGGCGTCGACTTCGCCAAATTTTGGCGAGGGCGATCAACAGCAGGGTCAGCTGGATCCGGTCTCGTGAGTGCGTGTACGTGCGGCACAACCACCGAGCAGAGCGAGTTGGTAGAGGAGAGCGCACGAGCTGCAGGACAATCCGTGCCCGTCGCGCTCGTGTACGTCACTCTTGCGTGATGCCACACCTCTTTCTGATGCGGCTCCTACAACAAGGTCTGGCTGGCATCAGGAGCTGCAGGCCTGCAGAAGGCGCGACGGTGGGCACGAATTCGCAAAACGGCAATGCGCGTGCTGGAAGGAGAGTCAAAACGCACCCGCAGACGCGGAGGCTGAGCTACCCATACTTGGGCGTGTGAGCACCAGCGATGGAGGGATGACGCCCCCTCCTCAGAGCTCCGAGTTGTGAAGGGTGGGAGCTCGGTGCTTCAAGGCTCATGAGGTACATAATAAGTCATCCAGTGGTATCAGCACATCAGGGCAATAACCACCACAGTCACTGCGCAAACACGCGGGCGCGTGCACATTGATGCAACGAACGCTTCAGACGCTCGGATATCAGACTTCCGATCTCAGAACGTGGGTGGGAGAAGGTCTGTAGGAGAAGGCGCATTACGGCTGAGGAGAAAAAGCGAGGAACCCTCTCTGCGGGCTGGGAACCCGCTTGCATTTCTTGTGGTCGTCGGCGCGCGGAGCGGGGACGATGACGAGAAACCGGCGCCGGATAGGGTGCTGATCGCGGGAGACTACAATGGCGTACGTACGGTCATGCGGCAAATGCGGCTGGGACAGTGGAATTTTTTGGGTGTATCTTGATTTTCCAGACGGTGGCACCGTGCAAAAGCGGATAAGGAGGATCGTTCCCACAAGCGCGCGAGGGCCAGGGCCGACGGGCAACTTGGACCAGAAGGTATCGAGACGCCAGAGGGTGGATAATCAAATAATGAGACTGTATTGTCCACAGCGCGCGGGCGTGTGGTCGGCGGGAGCTGGATCTGGGAAGGTATAGTGTAGGACGCATGACGATCTGAGGATGCTCACCAACTTCGCTTCGGAAGCTTATACCGGGTTTTCTCGTCATCAAGCCCCTAGATACAGACGACACGTGAAGGAAAGAGCAGCCGTATACGTATACCAGTGCGGTCGGCAAAGCAATCACGATATATCACTCCGAACAGAAGACGGAGAGGAAGGGAAGAGCAATGCCGCATTCCAATCTCTCGCATCGTGATATCCTGCTGAGATGAAGGCACTTCGTGATTGTAGACTTTGGGACATTCACCTTTGGGTTTCGCATAGATTTCCGCAAGCTGTCTTGCGCTCACACGCTGAGCACGAACTCCGAGCAAGGGAATTCTTCGGTTGTGATAGCCCGGAACGATGCCGGGGGTACACATGCAAGGACAGCATGGAGGGGCACCGTGAGAGCATGAGATCTAGAGTGCGTGTAGGTTACCGGTTGCCCCCGCATGAGACCGCAGTCTGTGTAATTCACGGGCGGAGGAGATGCACATTATGGTGACGGAGCACGGAAGAAGTGGAGCAATGTACCGCACCGTGCGACAAGAGTGGTGCATGGCCGGAGAGCGTTGGTCGCGAAGCCACTGTTTTGGGGATTCGATGTCGATGTTTGGCAGTTTCTGTCGAATGCGATGTCGCCCGGCGTCCATAGTCTACCAGGGCAGATGATTCTTGGCGTCCACCCACGCGCCACCGCCTCGGATGAAACTGCGATTCTGGCGTCATCTGAGAACGAGGCCCCTATAGAACCAACGTATAGCCTCTGACTAGCGCCACATCCTCCGGTGGTATAGCTGAGCTAGATGCATTCCTCCCCTTCAGAACAGATTGGTCTACCTTGGTTCACGCTACGTTGGCCGCAATTGACGTGCACCAGCCTGCATCGTAGCCCATGGTCAGGGTGCAGATGAAATTTTCATCCCAGCTGCGATCAAATACAGAACCTGTTCTTTGCGGCCGCATCGAGCCAGTCCTAGTAAACGCATTCTACCGTAAATACCGATCGGTAGTTATTAGATAATCACGGAGTCTGTAGGTCCGGGCCCAGGTCTACGCATTCACTCACCTGCTGGAGACGACCCGAAATGACTCACATACATAACATTAAGCGCCCTTCCTTTCATCGCATGCATCCCGTAAGCTCCCGCTGGAATCGTCAGATGACACCAAGGAGGACATAGCCTCCTACCATGCCATAGAAGACGACCACAGAAATAGCTAGGCGGTTCGCGGGAACTCACCTAGAACGTCGTAGTCTAGGCATGTGTTAGTCTGTGTCGCGCGGTTCGCGGGAACTCACTTTGAACGTCGTAGTCTAAGGCATGTGTTAGTCTGTGTCGTCGAATAGGACAATGTAACATAGATTCTAGATTCTAGAATTATGCGTGGTGTTCACCGTGTCGCATGGCCTTGCTAAGAGCATCGAGAATTGAAGCGCGGCCGGGGCAAGACAGAACCAAACGTGTATGCTCGGCTATACCATGTGCCGCCCACGCTGTTTGTGTATACTTGATCATGTTGGTGAGAAAACATCGTCCAGATTGACATCTTCATACACTCGTACGCGCTTCAAGTTGCGCATTGGTGGCCATTCAGTTGAGATGTCATTTCCTTCTTTGGGTCAGCCTGTGAACATTCTCAGAACGACATTAGCTACGTGGTCTATTCGTCGAAGATGTACCGAACACTCACACTCTGGTTTCGGTCAGCGGTAAGTGCGCCGGTGGAATGTTTCAAGATTGGCTCATACACGTTCTGTCCTGCCTGAGGCACATCCGACGCATATCGGAGGACGCGCGAAGTTGGTGTACGCGTTCGATCCGTATAGTTGAATCTTATCTCGCGGTGCTTGAAATCAAGTTGAATGGACGAGAAGACCTGGTACAAACACGGAAGGTCGTTGAAACACCGTTCTCTATCAGTTCATAGCTGATGAAGAAGGGGGGGTATGAACGGAGACGCACGGGCATAATCATGATTGATGATGTATATGGAGAAGCCGGTACTCGTGGTCCCTTGAGGTCGGGCATTTGGATGATTTGGGAGATTGTCCGAGTCGGACAAGTGTTAGTGCCGGTGAGCGCCTCAGAACGTCCGATGGCTAACACCTGGTTTTGCAAGCATTCTCAGTAAAGGCGAGGCCACCAAGAGAGGATCAATGAATACGCATGTTGTGGTGGCGAAGTGTCAAGAAAGCACTGTTAGCCTTGAGCTTGAAGTGCTAGGCGCCGACAATAGCCGCCCAGGAGATGGAAGCTTCAGTGACTGGGTCTTCCTATTGCGTAACCTCCAAAGTGAGTGTGCACAGTGATGGCGAAGTGTATCATCCTACCTAGCCATGAGACGCAGCTGTGACAAGCAAACCCGCAAACTCGTAGATCAGCCTATAACATTGAGCGGAAGGCACTACAGTCGTTTGTTTCAAGTTCGATAGAGTCGACTACGTAACACGGGCCGCCTTTCTGAGTCCAGGGTACGAAAGTCAATCCCCGGGTCACGTTGATTAATACAACAGGCTGAAATCACCCATCGAGCGTCGTGCACGGATAGCTAGTCGGCAATGCAACCCGTCGGGACCAAGTTGACGTCGTCAAACCAGTCGGTGATAGTTTATCAACTATGAATGAGTGGTGCTGCGAGCGTACACGTAGCAAGCTATCAGTGATCGTCATGACAGACAGGAAGAGACTAACCAGGCAAGCTACTGTGATCAAGAACGCACTGACTTGCAGTAAAGCATTAAGCGGGAGCCACTCGTGCTATGGTGAGTACGTGGTTCAGGGTTTTATCGATGTTTGTGTTGGGGAGTCAGAGTCATGGGTGGTCGTCCTAGGTACTAGGCACAGGCTCGTGAATTCACCAACTTGAAGCATTTCATTAAATGTCAAGATATCTACAAACTACATACAAAACCTCCTTGCCATGAAAAGTGCGCCTCGACTCCGAACGATTGTCATGGCACCGGCCCGAGAGGTGTTTGAAGTACTCTCGGACCCGCTGTTCTCCATCGAATCAGACACCTCTTTTCCATGATGCGTGCGGTATACCGTGCCATGGTGCCGCGACCGGTGGGAGCCTGCAAACACATGTTTAGTGAGACATGACATCTAAGTCTAGCGTTAGT
>KN050112.1:0-22493 GCA_000743315.1 Lignosus rhinocerotis TM02
TACAGGCCACACAGATCGTAACAGTGTCCCCTTCTCAGGGCCGAGCCCCCGACAGTGAGGGGTCCGTGCATTTCGGAGTGTTTGAACAGAAAGGTTCGACATTTCCCTCGTGGCACTGCACAACAAACCTAGCCCAGTCCGACGGTATTGCATTGCGGCTGTGCGTCATACTACACAACCACTCGGAACACTGCTTAGCGACGTCAATCAAGTCTCATACAGCGGCATGTAGTGCCGGCTGGAGGCGGATCCTTTTTTCACTGGGCATCAACCTCCGCACCCTCAAAGCTCACCAATAGTCCGTCGCTCACAACTTCCTTCCCCGCCGGTCGTGCCGCCATTGCACTAACCTCCATCTCCCACCCCTCCTCCTGCGCAAAGAACCACGTCACCTCCCTGAGGGGTCTCCTGTCCTTGACCTCCCCTTCCATCCCTAGCACGAGCTCGTACACCCATAAAGAGCTCCCGAGTTCATCATTCTCGCGCCTGACCTCGATCGTCGCCTTCTCGCTGCTCGCGTCCGCCGGCGGCGCGATGCTCCAGTCTGAATACGTCTGCGTGGCGACAGTGCTCAGAAAGACGCGGCCTTGGTAGAACTCGATGCCCGTCTTGAGCCAATGAGTGGTCGGCTGGTCGGGGTGCCGGAGGAGGAGTACGAGCCCTCCTTGGTCGTAGCGTGCAGTCCAGTGCGCGCTGAACGTGAGTCGGGCACGGTTGAAGGATTTCAGCGGAATGGGATGGGGCAGCAGGGCGTGCGTGGGCGCGTTAGTGCTATGGAGAGGGGCAAGAGATAAGCAAAGCATTGAACTATGCTGATCAGAGGGTGTGGTGTGTCCAACCTGTCGGTGCTGGGGGGTTTGCGCCAGAGGTCAGTCGATGGCGGGGCTATGATTGTGAATTTATTCGTCGTCATAAATGCGTAGAATATTGACGTCTGAGTGCTGAGTAGAGTAGTTGGGATAGAAAGTGCTGCAGCTCAACTCGGTTGTCTTAACTTGGAGAACTTGAATGACAATGGGTGAACTTCGGGAATTGTTCGGAAGAATAGCAGAATGCAAAAGGTTCGGTGTCTACCAGAAAGAACCAGCCATCCTGACTTGAGTACGCCTGTGAGTTTGAGGCGCAGCTGCACGTCAAGTGCTCAGAATCAGTCCATGGTCATATGAACAACTCAGAAAGACAAGGCTGACGAATCCTTGATCCTGATCATCCACGATCGCTTATTCGTTCTCCATGTCTTGAGGTCGTTGGCCCCAGACCGGAGCAAGATTCCTTGTACCGAACAATCCAAGCATGCTTCAAAGATAATGATTAAGGAGCTCGCAAGAGTTACACGCATACACAAGGGTTGGTATTCTACGAGAGCGTGCATCGAAGTCGCACAATGAGTCTGTCAGACTTGCTAGGCAACGGCAAAAACACAGCCAGCCCGTACAAGTACTAGGAAGGACAGCCCGTACGTAACCATTCAAGCACATCATATACCAGGGTGTAAGCGAACCAAGGTCAGCGACCGATCAAATGCGAGGTGTGTCAAAGGATAAGGATGAGGCCATTGTAGTCGAGCCGGGTCGAATGCCAGATGTCGAACAGCGCGAAGGGAGTCCAGTGGTAACGGTTGACAAGGATGCAGGCTGTAGACGAGGTGGCGAGCGATCACGGACATTGACAGGGCAGGCAGATCAGACAAGTAAGGAACTGAATGATGTTGGCGAAGGAAGTGAGGAGCCGCCAATGTCGAGTAGAATGCAAGCCTTCCGACGGTGGCGTCGAGGAAGGAAGTCGAAGTCTATCCAAGGTGGCGGCGAGGGTGACGAGAAGAGACTCCAGACGAGAAGGTCACAGATAGAGCAAGTCTAGTACATAGAGCAGAAGAGAACGAGCTCGCATCAGCCACATCAAAGAGTGCACATATGAATGTGAGCACATCTCTGGAAGGCGGCAGTGAACGCGCAGAATGTAGAGATAATACGATATTTATGTAGGTTTTGCATCTTCGTGACGTTCGTGCAAGTGGGCGGTCACCTAGTAAGCATGCACGACGGTGTTGAGATGCTCCAAGAGGAGGTCGAGCATGGGCGTGGGCATCCTGCTGGCTTCGATTATGACTGGCAGGGAAACGCAAGAGAGAACGCCGACAAGGATGCATGGCCAAACCCAAGTCCACCAAATCGAGTGAGGAGTTCTCTGGCCCTTCGGGTGTGGCGAACGAGCCAGAGAAGCAGTATGGCCCTCGCACAAGGGCAGGTCTCCAGAGGAATCATCAAGATGATGGGATGCGATCGAATCTTGGTCGGCAACAGGAGCAGTCACGGCGCTCGGTGTGTAGTCAGTGGTCAAATGCTCGACGGAAACGTGGAACTGAGAGTAATACTGCCGAAGACATTGCTGCCAATCCTCAGAAGCACCAGAGGTCGACGTGTCGAGTGAGTAGTCGCTCAGTTCGTCGACGTCCGAGCTGCCCGATGCCATACTCGTAGAGATATTGCACAATGACTTCTCCGAGTCCGCCTCCCAGTCGAATGCAGTGTAGAACGAGTCGAACGACGCGAGCGACTGGAAGCTGGCACTCGACTCGAGAGAGGTGAACCAGGATAGGTTGTCGCTGGAAGCACACGAGTAGAACGTATCCACGCTGTCGCTCCTAGATACGCGAGTGGCGAGATGTTCCTGCGGCGTACACGAGGGGTCGTGGAGGGACCATTGGTCGACGAGCCACATCAGCATTGGTGGAAGGTCTTGACCGTGCACGCTAACGTTGGAAGCGTAGCTAGAGGATGATGGGAATATGTTATGATCATCATCCTCAGCCCAGTCGATCGGCGGGGTGGGCTCGCGATATGACCACATCGGGGGAGTAGCGGACCACCTTGGCGTTTCCAGGGCCTGGATAGCAAGAAGGTAAGCGCGACTGAATCGTGTTTGGGAGAAGCTAACTTACCTCTCCAAACGACAAGTGATGATCTTGATCCTCGAGTTCCACGACCAAATCGGCGAGTGTGAGGTAGGAAAGAGCAGACTCGCTCGTTGGCAAGTGAGGTACAACTGATGCGTCCTCGTGAACAAGGAGCAGTTCGCTGACACCACAAGGAGTATCTGCCAGACCCGCTGTATAGAGTAGATGAATCATCAACCCAACAACCATAGAAGACGTTAGATGCAACTCACCAATGTTAGCTGATCTGCTTGGGGTATACACCCACTCGTCCACCAAAGGGCTCGCAGGTGCAAACTCAATGTCGACAGGCTCTGGCTTGACAGAAGCGACAAGAGGCTCTGGAACGTTGCCCCTCACCAAAGAAGACGTTTCAGTATCGGGACAACCAAGTGCAAGTACTACAACATCGGTCGCCGCCTCCACCTTGACCGTAGGAGGTGCGAATTGGACAGATGCCTCCTCGGCCTTGATGATCTCATGCGCCGGAGTCGACTCGAGCATAACGATGTCGACGAGGGACTGGCTGGTGGAGCTTGCGTCGGCCATGTCCAAGTCGGAATCGACGTTTACCTCAGCGCCATAGGAAGCGATTAAAGCCCAGAACGGCGTGATCTCGGAAATCGGCAAGGCGGGGGCGTCTTCGGCGACAGACCACACAGGGGAGGTTGGCATGCGTGAAGAGACGAGCGCATGTGGCGTAGTGGCCATGATAACAGGAGGGAGAACGTCCTCGAGTGGCTCCAACTTTGGCTGCTTGCCCTTGTTCTTCTTTGACTTCTTCTTTGGTTGTCTGACCTCAGTAACGACGACCTCGTCCTCCGTCGTCCCTCGAGAAGTGCTGGAGGCCGGCCTCAATGGCTTACGCGAAGGCTTGAGGGCTGCGACGCCTAGTGCCTTTCCTTTCCCCTTGCGATCCGCGGGTTCCGGAAGGCCCATGACATCGTCTTCGACGATTGGCTTGGCCGTGGCTAAGTCACACATGGCGCCCTCGGGACTCAGGAGCCAGGTGAGGTCTTGCGTGCTCGAGGACTCGATGCGAATCCTGGGACTTGATGCAGACGGCTCGATCAGGACAGTCGAAGCGGTGGACGGCCCTGCAGATTGCGCGTTGGAGTTGTCGCCCAAGCGGCAGAGCAGCGCGAGGTCATCGGCGCTGCACGACTCGACGCGGATCCTGACACCCGAAGGAGGTTGAGCGGTTGACGTAGACCCTGAGATTTGGCAATGCTCGAGGAGCGCAGGATTGTCGAACGAGCAGGATTCCATCCGTATCAACGGGGCGAACGGCGCTTGGTCATTGATGGCATCGACGAGCATTGCATTTGTAGAGGAATCAGGCATCGCAGTATCTTCATCAAGGGTCCGAAGACGAGCGGGACCGAGAGTCGTCGTGAGGAGGGTATCTTGGAATCAAGGGTCCGAAGACGAGCGAGACCGAGAGTAGTCGTGAGGAGGGTATCTTGGATAGGAGGACAGCCCTGCACGGCTTGCATGGCCTGCTGCACGATGATGGGATTGTCAGCGGGAGGAGGCGTGACGTACTCGAGAGAGGGTGAGCCTGCCAAAGCTGGAGAGGTCTCAGGCGGAGAATGATGCTCCTCTCCATCTTCTGTAACGGGGAAGAGCTCCAGGGACCTCGAGGTCTCCGATCCCTGTTGTGCTTGTGAGGTTCCCATGAGCGCTGTACTATCGTCAACCGCCTCCTGCTTGACGGGTCCGTCGGTATCGTAGCATGGATACCAGACGCGTCCTTCCTCCTCCTCGACCTTGATCCAGAGCTCTGGGTCTTGCGCGCAAGCGGCGTCTGCTGACCACGACGATGATACGTGAACACCAGCACTGTATTGTGGTGGAACAGACTCACCCGGTATGAGATGCCCATTGCCCGGTTTCTCTGCGACGCCTCCAGCAAGATCCGCGAGAGCTTGAGATCCCACCGGGGTCGGAATCATCTCGACGATACGGTCGATGATCTAGTGTCTCATGTAGATTTCTCACATACACAAGTAACGTAACAGGACATACCTCGTCAACTTCTTCCTCGGTGCGAATGCACCGCCGAATATACGGATCTGAACGCGGAAAACATCCTTTACGCTTCTCACCCAGGGCCTGAGGCGAGGACGGGTCCTCGCCCTCCCAGACACACTTCCTGTAACGCGGCGCGTCGTTGAGGGCGTTGCGAGCCCGCCGGAATGCGATTGCGGCAGGACGGTGACGACCTGACGGGTTGTAGACGGCTCGGACACAGGCCTGATATTCCTCCTTGTCGATGAACATCCGCCGTCCGAGACGGACCGCCGCAAAGTCAGATGCAGCGTAGGGACCGTCGGGGCCATGAGGGTAGTGATTGAAGAGATGAAGGGGTTGCGCGATGTCGGACATGGTGTTGACAAAGTATGTGTTGCTGGTGAATGCGGGGTACGCAGCTGAAGAACGAGCCTGAGAGGTCGAAGGTGCGGACGGACAGAGGACAGCGGGAGTGGGGGGCTGACATGTTTTCCTGTACGGGGGCTGACCTTGGCCGGAGGAGACAACTGCTCTGAACGTGATATCACTTGCTATGGGATTATGTGGCTACCACGAACGGTCCGAACTCTGATTCCCCTGCACAGTCCGCACTGAGCGTGTCGTTTCAAGTACTACTTACTGAGCTTCCGCGTTAAAACGTTAAAGGTTGTAGCCATGGGTTTCATAGAGATTGGCCATACCAGTATAAAAAAGCAGGAAGGTCTTTCCGATGAGAAAGGGCAGTGTGCCGGGAGTATTAATGTATTTGGGAAGAAAGCCAGCCTCAGAAGCATTGACAGATTCCGCGCAAACTTGAACATAAACTCGCGAGTCGGAGCCTCCCGAGACGCGGGCCACCCTCGCTCACGTTCCCTTGTGCCACTGCCCGACGGGAGTGGGCACTATGCAATATAATTACATAACACTACATGATCACAGCTTGCTTCGTACCAGCACTATGTCCAAGGTCCAGGAGCATATTCTTGCAGTCTACACAGACTACTCTAGTGGGATATGGGTCGACAGCTTCGACATATCTCAGCCTGCTGGCTTGCTTCGAGCGCGAGTCCACAGAGACTCGTTGCATAACTCTCTTCCCCCCGGAACTGTTATTCATCACTTAGCTGTGTTCTACTTGGTGGGTGATTTTAATGCGATTTACAAGTGGCTTCCCCTTACACGTGTCCACACGATGGTGTGGAGTATGAGCCCGCATATACTTTCCACGAGCGTCTTGCTTGTCACATCAGAATGCACCCTCCACGTCCGCTGGGACCTCTGTCGAAGCTATCAACTGTTGTGCACGTGGACAAGCTACAGGACAACCTTGTGTACTTTGTACTCGGCCATCCCGGTGAATTTGTCAATGACGATTAGTTGCATGGCAATAGTTAGCTCTGCGCTCCAGACCAACCTCTTGTACGTGATCCTGCGATGGACGCAGAGACGAAGGCGGAGGAGACGGAGGAGGCGGAGGAGGAGACGGCGGAGCCAAACACGAACGCAGGCACGGACACAGACGCGGACATCGACACGACACTGGACAAGGCCAGTAATATTGATGGCTCTGATAACCAGTCAAACTCCCTGCAGTCCGATCTCGAGGATGACGTATCGCAAAGGCCTCCGTTCAAGCAGAGACCTCGCCCCTTCGTCTCTCCAGATTGTCTGCTGGAGATCGACAGCCCCTCATTTGCCTTCTTCGCGAGTCTTGTGGATCATCCGTTACCTTCATGCCCAGACGAATCTTTCTCGGCACTTCTGTCCGGGCTCGTGCAGGAGCTGTCACAGTATCCCGTTCATCACAACAAGCTTGCGACTATGTTGGCTGAGCTGGTGCGACCGTCTGGCAAGAACATCGTCATCAGGAACTCGGACAGTTATGCTTCCATCATTTGCACAAAGCTCGGCACCACCATCACTCCAGCCTCCGCCCCTCTCATTGTGATCAAGTGTTCCGCCGACGATGGTGCAGTCAACACTGTAGCGGATTCTCAGATTCGTGACGCTATGCATGAATGTGACCGTGCCTGGAAGGGACGACGGGTGAGCAGATCCTGTGGTCTAGATGGTTTGCGTTCGACGTCTCACGCATCCATAGAGGCAAGGACGTCAAAAAGCATGCCCCTGTCCAGTTTTTGGCGTCGCGTTAGTTCGCTCATGGCTACGTGTCTATGGCTCGATATACACGGATAGGTGGATCATCCAGCAGCTGGAGCCGCGAAAGCGTCGTCATCTCCGCTCGCGTCATTATGCGATTGACCTGCAGCAGTCCGTCGCCCTAGTGCTCTCTGCGCTCCGTGATCCAGTGGCGCATTTCAAGAATTGGTATAATGCTAAAACCCTGTGTCGATGGGTCCCTGCAGATTTCTCTCGCCTCCATCCAGCGCCGACAAGCTATATGAACGCGTCAGGGGAGAGGATCCAGTTTGCGTACCTGAGGATGCTGGGGCCTCACCAGCACGTCTTCATTGCCGATCATCCAGGCCCTCACTAAGTCATCGTGAAGTTCACAAGGCGATGCGATGAGGGCGTGCATCGCATCCTTGCGAACGCAGATTACGCGCCAGAATTGCTGTTCTGCGGCTCCCCTTATGCTGCCGAGTTACCCAACTCCTCTCGTATGAAGGTGGTTGTGATGGAGGCAATCACGGGCGGAGAGCGAAGATGGGCCCAGGCGCTGGAAACATTGCGCCAGAAGGTCCGTGATGCGGTGAAGCTGCTCCACGACAACGGTATGGTGCACGGTGACCTTCGTTCACAGAACATCATAGTAGACAAGTATGAGCACATCCGCACCCTTAATTTTGACTGGGCAGGGAAAGAGGGCGAGGGCGCGCTATCCGGCAGACATGTCCCCGCGTGTTTCCTGGCCTCCTGGTGCCAGACCTCGCGGGTTGATCATGAAGCAGCACGACAATTTCCGGTCGTTGGTGTTGTTCATGAAATAGTTGTAGAGGTCACATCTCTTCGACCATGATTTACAAAATGCATGCGCAAATAATGTGAATTATACGAGACTTAGCTCTCCACTCAGGGTTTCCAATGTCATGATCAGTAGACTGACTTCGTCAACCTCACCGTCCTTGTTGATACATACGACCGGTCAGAATTACTATAAGTGATGATTCGCAGACTCGGATGAAGTGCGTATACTACATGTTACTACCATCATCGCTTGGATTCACGTTTGCTCTGCTCATTTATTACACTGTGCCCTCGCGCGTCCCCTCCTCACACAAGAGAATCCATCCGTCAAGGCGGACGAGATATACCAATCTCTCATTCCAAAGCAGAGGTTCTCCGAAGGCGGCGCTTCCGTGTCAGCATGAGAAAGAGTTACGTTGAGGCTAGGACCATTCTCGCGAGACTTCTCATGTCAGCATAAGAAAGAGTTACGTTGAGGCGAGGACCATTCTCGCGAGACTTCGACATGCCAATGCAAGGCTTTGCTCTTCTCTTCTTCGTATTCTGGAGCTCTTGAAGCTGTGGTACACTTGAAGTGCACGTCCGAGTCATTGCCTACTGGAACCCATAGATATGGCGTCACGGAGTCCCATGTTTCACAGACCCAATGGCGGGAAAGCAGCTACGAATGGGCTGGCATCTTGATTGGAAAAATAGGCAGAGCATAACAAATCATGAGCCAAGGAACCTCTCTATCCGTAACTCACGATCGTCCCTGATGCGTCTCTCCGCGATGTATAAATTCCCAGCATGCCTTGCCCGGCTCGACACCTAGGATCTCCTGTACGTCCTTCATCTCCAACTCGCACAGCTCGCGCACGCTCCGCACCCGGTTCATCACATGCTTCACGTTCTTCGCAGTGATCCCCGGCAGCGAACGCAGGAGCTCTTCCGCCGTGGCGTTCACACCAGCACCCGCCTCTGGGTCGTCTTCTGCGCCAACAAGCACGGCCTTTGCCGGGTCGGGTTGTGCAGAGAGTGTCTTGAGATCGTTGAAGATCTCCGCGGTCGCGTAAGGTGAGGACGACCATATGATGCGGACGCGGGGGAACGTGAGGGTGAGAAGAACGAGCTTCGACTGAATTGACTGTGCGGCACTCGACGCGTTGTCTGAGCGGACGTCCTGTCTCTTTCTTGGAGGATATTTGTTTGACTTTGCGTAAGACTTGATGTCTGCTACGGCCTGAAAGTGGAATCAGACTAGATGAAGAGCTGAGAGAGGGCAGTCCTACCTCGAGCGAAAATGACTTGTGCTCTTCGAACTCGATCAGCAGGATGGGCTGCTTGTAGTGCGCAGACATCAGCTCGCACTGCGTATACCTACGTGACACAGGTAAGGATATAATAGGGATGAATAGCGAGGCACATACAATCGGCCGCTATTGAAGCTTGAGACGAGATCTGGTATACTCTTGCGCTCGACGCACATATCCGGCGTCAAGATGTAGTCACCAACTGTCAGTGTGACTGGCAATACGAGAAGCCCGGACGCATGCAATAATGACGGCAGTGAAGATCGGAACTCGCGCATATCCACAATAACCTATTCACAAACGTTAAGCACCGCAAAGCATGACAAAAATCAAGGGTTTCACCCGAGCAGGTTCGACGCTCGCCTCCTTCCTCCCACCTGCGATACGAGTGCTGATTGTCTTGATCAGAGCTTCGCCGGCTGCTGTTGTCCGGTCTTCATGAATAGGCATGAGCATTGACTAGCACACTAGATAAATGGGCATGTTGCAAGAAGACACTAGACAGAACTTACCCCTCGCTCCTTGATCAACCGCTCGAATGATTCCTTCTCGCGACGGAGGCCAGTGAGATATTTGCCTTCTTCGCAGCTCAGCTTGTACATCATGAAGTAAACGCGCACACCAAGGCCCGCATTCGAGTTCCGGTAGACCTGGAAGGACAAAGTGCCAGTTCCACCAGGGAGTGTACAGACCCCAGAATGATAGACAAACCTCTAGCCGCCTAATGAATTCGAGATTCGGTTCATACATGACAACAAACCGCGGCTTGATTTCTTGCAATACCTGATCATCCGAGTCATCGGAGTATGGTCGCACGATAACAGTTTGCGCCGGCGCCAGGAGGCCATAGTTTGCATCAAAATCCTCGTCCATCGTGAACAGCTGAAAGTCTTGAGTGAGCGACACCTCGGCCTGGTCGATGCCTCCCATGGATAAGCTAAGGACAACACCATCGGCAAGTGTGAATATTACAACGAGGGTCGAATACGCACAAAGCTGCGATGTCGTCCGCTTCCTGCTTGATCTCCCCTTCGCCCATCGTTCCACTCCTTGAGGCCGCAGCGTCTCTACGAGTTGTTGCGGGAGCAGGGGCGCCGCCTCTCACCCTCCGCCGATTCGCGGCCCTCTCCTGCTTCTCCCGGTCTTTCCTCTTAAGTGCCTCGCTCACGTCGTCCACGCCCTTCCCTCTGCCCTGCGGAAGAGCAATGGGTGCCTTGCCCTCCGCTTTACGCTCGGAGAGTTTGCCTTTCCACCATAGGTACAACCGGAGCTTGTCTTCCATCATCCGCCGCCCCTGCGTCCCGCGCGGCACGTCTGCGTCCATGGCCGCCAGGAAATCCTTGATAAGAGTACACGTATGAAGCGAGGACGCCATCATGAGGACCGTGTTGGTCCCAGGAGAGTCTGCAGAAGCATGAGTTGCATGCAATCGAGAGGACTACGCTAGAGCGTAGACGTACGAGAAGAGAGAAGCGGCTCGAGCCGGATCGCCTCCTCCTCGATCTCCTGCAGGACCTCTGCCAGTAAGGACCACTTCGGCAGCTCTTCGAGCACGGGCTGCATCCCATCGGGCAACCATGCCTTCCGCTTGTCTTTCTCCTTTCCCTTCGCGCTCGGTCCGCCGCGAGACCGTGCTTGTGCTTCGGCCTCCATCTCGTCCGCAATCGCCCATTCGTAATCATCACCCACCAAATCGATAACTTCGCGGGTCGGAGCAGGAGATGGCTTTGGTGCTGCAGACATGATGTAGCAGCGCCGTTTCGCATACTGGAAGATGACGTTGGCCGCATCGGTGAGCATCCAAGGCGAGTGATTCTGGCGGGCGTGTCCGGAGTCCGAGGTCGTATTTGATTGGATGAGCGTCTCGAGGTATGCATGAAAAGCGAGCGCGTCATATGTCAAGAGATACCTGTAAACAGATGTGAGCCGTGCATCTCGATTCACTCACCATTCACAGACGGCTACGATGACGCTTGCGGCAATACATGCTGAATGGGACCGTGTTCTAGGTGCATGTCCGTCAGGTGGGGACACAGTACTACGGCCACGTCATCTGTGCCCCCGCATCCGCAAGGTTGCCCTGTCAGAACGGCTATGCGTCTATGGGGACACAAAACAGGCTTTGGGCTGCCCCCATAGGAATTCACCCATCCAGTCCTCAATGTATGGCATAGCGAGATCATTGCCGCGAAGAGGCGAATTCCACTCGCGTACCACGCTAACAATCCAACACTGTGTCGAGGAGCCCCGAAGCACGCAGAACCGCGCCGCTCGTCATTGGGGGCATACAGAGAAGCGTCCCGCAGAGATGGAACACGTACCCAAGCAAGCGCCGCAGAGTTGCAAGATCACTAACAAGCTGCTTAGTGCGAGGCCCAACTTTGTGCCAGACGGGGTCGAGGATTCGTCGGACGATCATATCAAATGAGCGAAAGTATGCGTTGTCGATAGTCAAATCATCTAGATCCAACTGCACACAACGAGGTTAGCCCGAAGGAGAGAGAGGATGCAGGGTCGGATGCCGTTCTCACCATAGTATTCGCCCGCTTCAGTTCCGAGAGAGTCGTGGTCATGCATTGTACGATCGCGTGGTGTATTTCGGACATCGCCTCGGTCATCTCCTGGTGGAGCTCGACGATGTCTGGCGTCTTCCTGTCGAGAGATTCCTTGATCTCCGCATGGAACCTGACATCTCGTGAGCAGCGCCGCTCCTCAACCCATCCGTCGAAGACCTACCTCGGGTATATATGTACAGTGCGGAGCTGCAGCTCCTTCATGATAGCTCGGAGCGGCGACATCCCGCTCGTAATGAACTCGGGTTGGTCAGAGAAAGCCTTGAGGAAGCCGTTCTTGTTCTTCTCCCGATAGAGCCTAACGATAAATGCCTCCGCAGAGGTGGGCGTCACTCTGCCGGTGTATGAGTTATAATCCCAAGTGAATCTCGCAAACAGCCGTATATGACGGTCGAAGGAGGGATCCGAGTTCCGCAATGAATGCAAAGAAACAGTCCTCGTCTAGTCGAAGACGTATAGACAACAATTGACTCCTTGGTCGCGTGAAACGGAGCACACTCATGGACAGTTCAACTCAACCCATCTATACAGGTTGTATCCGACGTGCGATAGGGTCTCTGGCTGGTCGCTCTCCGCGTTTGTTGACGTCGGCCATCCTGAACCTCGATCTGACGGACAGGCACAACACGTAGAGTGGTACGCACCGCTCTGCGTGTAGAATAAGAATGCCAGTTATGAGATGCGTCGGAATGTCGGACGTGAGCATGTCGACAGTGAATATCTGGGATGTGATCGAGACGAGACCACCCTTTTTGTAAAGATCCTGCCTGGAATCTTGTAATGAGAACATTCGAATCATACCTCGTGATAACATACATCCACTCGGATGCGCATACTCACCTGTCCTTCCTCCCAGTCTCAAAGCCGACAATGCGCAGCCCAGGATTCCTGCATCCCATCACGCCCAGCTCCTCGCCGATAGCGGCCTCCTCCGCCGATGTAGCATTGACCAAAAGAACCAAGTTTTGAGAGGAATCGTAGATCTGTAAAAGCTTGCATACAATCCGTCGGAGACCGAGACCGCGGGCCAGGAGGACGAGTTCAGAAGAAGCGGGGTCGTGAACTTTCTCGAGAATGGACTTGTGGAAGGGAAGTAACACAGACATCTTAGGTCGCTGCGAGGTATGTTTCACGAGATATTGTATGCATTAGGCTGGAATGTCGTAAGACGACAATGGCCGGCTCCAGTCGAGATGGAGGTCAAAGGCGGCTCAGAAACTGAAAGTGTTGACCGTTCGAGAGCATTTACGCGTATGGTTTCCATACACAGTCCAATTCCCACGACGCGCGCAGGACTTAACAGTACGCGACTACCCTCTACTACATACCGCCGATTATTCCATGCATGTTCTCTACGAGCAAAGTCAACGAACCTCTTAATGTATATCTGAATAAATCAGACTCACTACCTGAGGGTCTACTATGTCCGCTCTTCAATCTGCAGCGGATGAATCACACTGCACTATTCGATGTGTCGGATATATACAGTGGTGCCCGCAAGTGGATCTGGGTAGTTACATCTCGTAACCTGGCTAAGGACAGAAAATCATACATGTAGATGACAAGGGGAAGACTAGCTGGGGACATATGGCATGTCCGTTTCAGTGTTGTCTCTAATTTTGTTCCACTGACATGATACGAAGACAGAGGCAAGGGCTCAACGTCAAGTGCGTCGAGACTCGTTTTCTAACTGAATACTCAATGATTCCAGAGACGGCTACTATGCACTATCCCTAGAAACAGAGAGTTCATGAAGGACTGACTACAGAAGAATTGAGCAGGTTACAGCCGTTCGTGCGAATCACGCTCATCCACCCGGTTCTTGCATCTAATGAGGCCTACGCCTTCGCGAATTCGGGTTCTCGGACGAGTCCCTGACTTTCAATGGCTGCATAAGGGCCAGATGCCTATCATCGCGTCTACTTCACTCTTTATCACCTACTCCAAGCCTGAACCAGAAGACTCGTGCAGTGCCTGTATACACGTCCTACCTGCCGACCTACTAGAACAGCATGCATGTCCTCGGAAGGATTCAGTAGCATATTCAACGACCTTCTCATCTCAGTCCTATTCGTCTTCTTCATTCCCCTTCCCCACAGGTGCTTGCGGACGCGCTGAAGGTCGTTGGCGTGTTGGAGGCAGGATGACACGTAGGTAAGATCTAACATAGAGCAATACTCAGTACTTGTTGTGCACATGTTCTTCCCGCCCCAAGTGCAGTGGCTCTACTCGGCACCACGTTCCGGTGAACCCAGATCCGCCCCACGGGGAATGTCAAACTTCAAAGTACTTGGCGGTCGGGAGTCGAGAGTCGAGAGTTGCATGATGCAAGCTGACATACCCCCTGGCGCTCCGATATATTCAACGCGGACTCCGGAGAGGGCAGCTACATTCACTGCAAGTCCAGGCGCTCACCGAGACTAGCCATTATGCTCCGAGTGTTTTCCGGGATCGCATGAAGTCCACTACGGTAAACGACAGGACGGGCGAGGTCGCATCCAGCATGAACTTAGGCGATCCTACGTCTGTCATTATGCCGGTTCAGCCCGATGTGGGAGGATAGGTTGGCCGCAGTGCTAAATGCGATCCAGGTGAGTAGCGGTTTGTTCCCCCTCGATGTTGAATTGAGGGTGCTGTTCCCACGGGAGTCTGCTTTACATCCGGTGACCCGTGGATGTCATTCAACCTGTCAGTTTAGTTCTATCAGGTGTGTGGGACCATTACAATCTGTTATGCCTGCCAGTTTGAATATTAATGGCTTTGCTGGGCTGGTGGTGAATTTCACGGAGACAAAACATACCAAGTGACAGGATTGCGTCGAGCATCAAAGGCTTTTCAAACAATCTACCTGGGCACTGAGCATGGCGGAACGAATGCATCATCCCGTGCTGTAAAGATGGAAAGCATAGTCATCATTCATGCAGGTCGTAATTCCGTGACGGCCGCCCAACCTCCGACAGTCCCGAGGTACAGATTCACAAGCGCAGCCGAGCTTTCGATAGCTCCGCAGACGGAGGAGCGCGTATACGCTCTATCCCCTAGTTAGAGTGAGTTCTTCTCAGCTGCATTCCAGCCAAGGAGGAGACATGAAGCTCTGAAGACTGGCCTCGAGTCCTGTCGGTCGCGATTCGGCCGAGCGGAGGTCCATGGAGGAAAGTCTGGAGGCGCGCCGAGCGTCTGGGCGGGGCTCCATGGGCGTCTACCGCCGGAGGAGAGTTCTCGAATCACATGCTGGCTTTTGTGAAGGCCACCTTCATGCGATCGGTGCCAAACCTCAGAAAGCCTTGAAATGACTATGCCATCCCATTCCATTCCCCCGCAACCCCCCGCGCACCCGCTTCCCACTATTCACCCTATCATCACATCCCACTTTCCTCAAACCAGTCCCACGACCACCAACGATGGCTAACGAGCGTAGAGCTTTCCAGGCCGAGGTCGCGCAGGTTCAGCAGTGGTGGAAGGTATGTCCCTGAAGTTGCATGCATTGCTGATGTCCTGTTTCATCGCGTTCCTCGCATCGTGTAGGATCCCCGCTTCTCGAAGACTCTGAGACCCTATACTGCGGCAGATGTCGTTTCGAAACGCGGCACCATCCCGATCTCTTACCCTTCAGACGTTCAGGCAAAGAAACTCTATCGCATCCTCACGGAACACTTCAAGAGAGGCACACCGTCGCATACCTATGGCGCGTACGTACCCTCTCTGCATCTTGCCAAGGCCGATCCTGAGTAGCGCTCCATAGTTTGGACCCCGTGCAGGTCACTCAGATGGCCAAGTACCTTGAGACCGTGTATGTCTCAGGATGGCAGTCCTCAAGCACGGCCGCGAGCACGAACGAGCCTGGACCAGACCTCGCGGACTACCCCTCTAACACGGTGCCAAATAAGGTTGAGCACCTGTTCATGGCACAACTCTTCCACGATCGCAAGCAGCGCGCGGCGCGGTCAACCATGTCAGAAAAGGAGCTTGCAGAGACGCCCGCCATTGACTACCTCCGACCGATCGTCGCTGATGCTGACACTGGTCACGGTGGTCTCACCGCGACCATGAAGCTGGCGAAGATGTTTGTCGAGAAGGGTGCTGCCGGTATTCACATTGAGGACCAGGCGGCGGGCACGAAGAAGTGCGGACATATGGCCGGCAAGGTTCTCGTCCCCATCCAGGAGCATATCAACCGCCTCGTCGCCATCCGTCTCCAGTTTGACATCATGGGCGTGAGCAATCTTGTCATTGCCCGTACCGACTCCGAGGCTGCAACACTCATTACCACTAATGTTGACGAGCGCGACCACCCCTTCATACTGGGCTCGACTAACCCTGAACTCCGCCCTCTCGTCGTTGAGCTCAACGAGGCTGAACGTGCCGGCAAGACTGGTGCGGCACTCGAAGAGATCGAGGAGAAATGGATGGCTGCAGCCAACATCCAGCTATTCTCGACAACACTCGTGAACTCACTCCGGACGCAGGGCGCGTCTCCCTCTGTCCTCGAGAAGTTCGCTGCCCGCATCGCCCATGTGTCTTGGCCCAACGCGCTCACGATCGCGCAGAAGGAGTTTGGGCTGAAGAAGCTGCCATTCTGGGACTGGGACGCGCCCCGGACGCGGGAGGGTTATTACCGCTACCAAGGCGGCACGCAGTGCGCGATCAACCGCGCGGTTGCGTTTGCCCCGTACTCGGACCTCCTCTGGATGGAGACGAAGAAGCCCATCCTGGCGCAAGCGAAGGAGTTCGCCGAGGGCGTACACGCGGTCTACCCGGAGCAATGGCTGGCATACAATCTCAGCCCGTCGTTCAACTGGGAGGCGGCTGGCCTGAACACGGCGGACATGAAGGCGTACGTGTGGGAACTCGGCAAGCTTGGTTTCGTCTGGCAGTTCATCACGGTGCGTTGACATTGACAGCATTGGGGTTTTGCTGCCTGCGCGTGTCCGCGCTCATCTGACATTGGTCTCTTCTCTTTCTTCCTGCACAGTTGGGCGGCCTTCACTCAAACGCGTACATCAGCGACCTGTTCGCGCGCGCATACGCCACGGAGGGCATGAAGGCGTACGTCGAGCTCATCCAGCGCCGCGAACGCGAGATCGGCTGCGACGTCCTCATGCACCAGACGTGGAGCGGGGCGGATTACATGGACAACCTCATGAAGACCGTCACGGGCGGCGTGTCATCGACGGCTGCGATGGGCAAGGGCGTCACTGAGGATCAGTTCAAGACCAAACTCTGAGATCTGAGTGGTCGACTGTGGGTTGCGGGGACATCGTGGGATTGTCTTTCGGTGTAGCTGCATCGTTTATGTATCTCTAGCGTCTGTTACAAAACGAGGTAAACTTTGATCTCTCATTCACCTCGATTCTCCCTCGAGATTTAATGGAACTGTTCTCAAAACGAGGTGAACTTTGATATCTCATTCACTTCAATTCTCCATCGAGATTTAATGGAACTGTTCAGTCGCCGTGCTCTGACAGGAACTGTGAGGTGATGTGCCAGCCTCTGAGATATCTCGACTTCACGCAAGCCTCTGAGCTTGCTCGTTCAGAAAACCGAAGCTTCCGAACGTTGTCGTTTCCATTCAGTTGGCCGTATCGCTACGAAGCCAGCAGTAGAAGCCAGAAAGCTTGTTTACGCGTGTATCCGTGACTACTGCGCGGCCGGCCTTGGTATCATAGCCGTTGAACGTTGACTACTAAATACGAGGTGGCCGCGCATAGGCGCCGATCTAACTACTAAGAAGACGTCTCGGAGTCATGTTTGAATTCATGATATCATGGCTTTGCAAGCAGCATCTGCTCGCCAGGCGCACCGCGGCGCCCACATGGACATACTACGTGGACATATATATTGCATATTAAAAACATCAAGTGTTATAACACCTTCTACCTTTCATTGTGTCAAACGGTATCTATGTGTCCGCAGTTCATGGCCACACCCACGATCGCTGCGAAGGTGACTTCGTCACGACGTAGATTTTCTCAGAACATCAAGTATTAGTGTTGTTCATTGGACTGTGGTGGTGCTCGGGCACGATCTAGACTGTCCATGCATTATACTCATGATGAGCGACGTTTATAGTGTAGCAAACCAGCTGCAATCTCCACGATTCTTCCCCTCCAGTCTAGTGCACGATGTCCACAGCGATCCACTGCCCTTTAATGCCAAACGTCAAAAGAGCATTGTCATCCCCAATCATCACCATGATCGTCCCGCCGCACGGACCGACGTATTCTGCGTCCGGGGCCCGAACTGCGCTCCTTGCGCGCTCCAGCCGGGGTACCGTCGTGCCTCCGCACGAACACGGATACTTGTAGATGTCGTCGACAGCGATGGTGCTTCCATCCGGTCTCGTGTACGTGAACTTGCAAGTCCCCGTCTTCGCGCGGTCCAGCCTGTGGCAACGTGAGCAGTTAGTACCTCCCATGTCAATCGGGCAGGCTCGTGCAGCGCACGATGAGGATAGAATATGAGAGTAGAGAGACAGCAGACAGACTGGGGGACATCGAAACACAACTCACTCAAACCCGATCTCGCGCATGCGCTCCCTGACCTGATCATTCCACACAGACGACCCGATCCGGGGCTGAGCCACAATCGAGTACGCTCCGAAGAACTGTAACACGTTCTTTCCGCCCTCGCGCATGTCTGTCCGATGCTTGTCGAAACGCGCCTGCAGCGCCTGGGAGAACGCTTCTGGGGTGGAGTAGGTCGTCCCGCCCTCCTGCTGCACCATGCAGACGCGCCAGAGATCCGCTTTGCGCTTGTCTCCTGATCCAGGTTGAGAACCATTCTGCTTGCGATGGGTCTGAGCCCAATTCGCGAACCGCTGTTGGAATGCGCGTGCACGGTTCTGCTGGCTCATTCGACTCCCAGGCAGGGGCTGCTTCGCGCTTGAGACGGGCTCTGAGTCGACCACTGTGGCTGGAGCATTGGTGGCTGAGGAATTGGTGGTTGAGGAATTGGTCGCTGGGGCATTGGTCGCTGGAGCGTTGGTAGAATTCGCCATGGACACTGGCGAAGGACGCGAGCCTTGAGTCGCCGTCGCCGTTTGGTCTGAAGGGTTTCCCTTGCGTAAGAGTGCTCTAGTCTGACACGAGGTGCACATCTCCAATTTGCCCGTACTCGGACCTCCGCAAATTGCACAGCGATAAGAGTCTTTGCGCCCCGTCACAGGGACAGGGTCGTTCCTGAGAGCGCCAACTAGAGGCATTGGCCTAAACAGGGCGTTTCCTATAATGGGCCTGGATAGAGAATTGCGTTCTGTAGAGTTCCCAAGGCGAACAGCCGTAGCGGGAACACGAACATCGTCAGCAGATGATGAAGTCGACGGCCCCGATGAAGACAACAAAGAGGAGGACGAAGGGGGCGCCGGGGAGGAAGTCGATGAGGATATACCGGAGCCAGAATCGGTTAGAAGTTGAATAAAGAACTGTTGCCCAGAGGGAGCTACAGGACGCGGAGCAAGTGGTTTTGATGACTCCGTGGAAACGGGAGGTGGCGTCTCCACAGACGAGCTGGCACTTTGTTGGAGGATGACGGGCACAATATTGGCTTTGGACGGTGACACGGGCGATGGATGTTTGCGTGATGAAGGCGGTTGAACCAGCGGCAGTAAGATCTTTTTCATCTGGTCTAGATGCGTGATGCTTGCCGTCTTCTGCACATCGACGCTGGTAGACGATGGCGTTGCGTCGAGGTTCGGCCCCAAATCCGGAACTGGCTGACCATCGTCCGCAGTACGGATCTTCGAGGCTAACCTGGTAGCAAGTTCATCTCCCGTGTCTTCAGACGGACCGTTGACACCAGTCAAGATAGTTTCGCGGGAGGACGACTTCGACGACTTGGATGCTGAGACGAACGCGGGATCAGGAGTATCCTCGCGGCGCTTTACCTCGGAGTCCTTCGATGCGGATGCGGATGGTTGGTCATCTACACGGCGAACTTTCGATGACGGGCCTGTGACGCGCTCTTCCGCAGCACGCTTAGACGGGACACTTTGGTCAGCCGAAGGATCAACATGAGAGTCAGATGGTATCTTGGCAGCGATAGCTTCGTTGCGGGGTCCGATGGGAGTTTTCGCGACCATCAGGTACGCTTCATTCACCCCGGTAGAACTAGTCGAGTTCCGGTACTCACCGTCACTCATCTTCACCTTCATGTCTGACTCGGCACGCCCCATGACGCCAGGAAGTGATACATCGGACTTGGAGGATGTTACGGGTATAGGGCGCGCTGAATTGCTCACACGCTCTGCGGGATGAGAGCTAGGACTTGGGCTCCGAAGCACATTAGCTATCCTGCCCTTGTGGGATCTAATAGCATGTCGTCGAACCGATGATGCATTCTTTTGTGAGTATCGACCACAGGGGCAGGTCATTAGCTTGGTTTTGATATCTCTATGAATCGTCACCTGCGTCTCTGCAGTGTGTGGCGCGTCACCGTAATGCGGAAGGAGTAGACCGTACGACAAATACTCACGACCATACCACACTTTCGTCTGCTGACCGTGTAAGTTGGATACATGTGAGCTAACGTTATGTTCAATGTCTAGAGCAGTCGATCGAGAAACATATGTGCATCCTTCCGAGTCACGATATGGACACAGTGCTGTATGCGTTCGTGCCTGCAACATGGATGAGTACCAGGGTAGACTCGTTATGCTTCAAGAAGTGACGTACACTCATCGTGTTGAGAGCCGTTGGTCGTTGCTCTGCGGTGGGTCTAACACTCATCGTGTGAAGAGCTGTTTGTCGTTGCTCTGTGGTGGGTCTCAAAGAAGGTTAAGCCTCGGTCACCACCCGCCACAGTTGCTGTTGGCCACGATTCAAGCTGAAGCAAGGTTGTAATTTGGAAGTTGCGATGAATCATTGGAAACGACTTCCAGCCCGTGACTTTGGAGCGACCATTGTGTCTCCGACAATATAACACACTCCCACGTTGTGATGGTCGCAAAACGTCACGGAGTCACAAAACGTTGAGAGCGTGGCGGGGCCCGGTCGGAGTTTCTCTGACACAGCCACTTGAGGCCGTTTGGTTCAAGGTCCGCTATAGCTACGCCACTATGTTCAAGAACTAAACGGCTGGTCAAACTGGCTATAGTGCATTTGGGAGGAGGTCCGTATATGGACCCCGTGTGAAACGAGACATCACGCGTTCGGCCCTCCTCTAAAACGAAGGAATATCTGCCTACTACTTGTAGTATTAACTTTATGAGGGCCATGTGTTTAATAAAATAGATAGAGCATATACTATGGTATGCCTCAGTACCTTCGCTACGTAGCACTGCTTGACATGACATGTTACATAGTCGAAATGTAGCCCTGGTCGGCGACCTCAACCCCTCGGGTTGATCTTGGGTTGATCCCCGCCAAAAATGGGCCGTTGATCAACCGTGTGATTTCGCATGTGGTCGAGGACAAAGCTCAACCCAAGGCGGTCGGCAGATGGGTCGAGATCATGGTCGAGTAGTCACATTCTGTCACGCGCTACGCCAGAGCGCGGTTCACACCTGTACAGTACTACACTTTGCGCCCGTCCTCCGTCCCTCCGCCATACACTACACTATCTGCTCTCTTTTATCAATACCTTTTTCCTATAATGTCTCGTGTACCGAAAAAACCCAACACCCCCTCTGGTCGCCGCCGCTCGAAGGCAGCTAATCCGCCGACTCCAGCCACTGCAGACGCCTCACAGGCGTCTGACGGCGCACCCGTGGCAGCCCCCGAAGAAGCCACTGCCGTAACATCGGCTCCTCTGACCTCCGGCCATGTAGGATGTGACAATCCCTCCAGCTAGCACCGGGGGCATCGATGCGTGGGACAGCCTGTTACATTCTAATCCGATAGTTTTCTTTGCACAACTCTAACTACCATGAAACACAATGTTATATAGTTGTCCAACAACTGTTACACTCTCCTTTTCAAGTGAAACAGCTTTGTAACAAGTTTCTAAGGTGAAACAGTTATTTGACAAAGTATATAACATTGTGTTTCATGGTAGTTAGAGTTGTGCAAAGAAAACTATCGGATTAGAATGTAACAGGCTGTCCCACGCATCGATGCCCCCGGTGCTAGCTGGAGGGATTGTCACATCCTACATGGCCGGAGGTCAGAGGAGCCGATGTTACGGCAGTGGCTTCTTCGGGGGCTGCCACGGGTGCGCCGTCAGACGCCTGTGAGGCGTCTGCAGTGGCTGGAGTCGGCGGATTAGCTGCCTTCGAGCGGCGGCGACCAGAGGGGGTGTTGGGGATTGACCGCACACACTCTTGACTATGACCATTTCTGTCACGCCAGTGTCATGCTGGCAGAGACAAAATGTTCAAGAATCAAAGGCTTGAGAACCAGCTCACATATGGACATTCTGTGACCATCAAGTCGTAAATACTATGCATGCAGACACTTTGATGGTCTTCGATCTGTCAATTTCTATCTATGGCTGAAGTAGATAGAGAGACAACAAGTGGGTGCCAAAAACCCAAATATCCCAATTAATCAAATAAAAACCAATGAAATATCAATGCAGACATCAGTGCTCAGTGCTCAGCTACCACTGTCATGAACCAGTCCACTTTGCTTCCTTCACTGTTCATCTCCACCCTCAGTCCAATACTTCAGGTTATTTATCTATCGTTCCATACTCATCATATTTTGAGCATCTATCTCTTCTTATGTTTCAAGTGCATCTCCCATTGCATTTCGAGTACATCTCTCCATCACAATGTTGATGCTTCCCAGCGCTTTGGACTTGTTTGTCCTTGGCGCT